>LKNJ01002362.1:0-11365 GCA_002120245.1 Maccullochella peelii | reverse complement strand
CCCCCCCCCCCCTCCAGCCCCTGCACCACCACTCTCCTGCATTGCCTCCTTTCCAAATCCAAGCCTTGTCCTTGTCCTCAGTTCCTGTCCAAGTCTACCATCTCACCTCCCCATTGCTCCACCTCGAGCCCCACCCGCGCCATCCCCTGTGTCCCCCCACCATGTCCTCCTCCCATGCTAGAATTTGGAGGCGTGTGTCAGCGGGGTGTCCACCAATCCTGAGCCCCTTGGTGGTATAAAACCCTGAGCATGTATGTGCTTATTCGCTCTTTCTGTCAGTCCAGCACTCCTGAATTGGAGGGTGCCACACTTCTAGGTGACGGTGGTGGACCAAAGGTAAAAACTGCGGAGAACAACAAGAAGTAAAAGAGCGCGGATAGGTACGGTTAGACAGGAAATCCCTTGTCTATCCAGAAAGGATGGAGAACGCACACACAAAGACCCCGGCAGAATGCCTGGCTTACTTCGGGGTGAATGAGAACACCGGTTTCTCTCCCGAGCAGTTCAAGAGGAACCTGGCCAAGTATGGCTACAATGGTGAGAGTGCGGGCATCAGGGATGGGGTGGGAGGCCTACTGAAAGAAGAAAGACTCACAAACTAACTGTTTGGTAACTAGGCCACATAGAGCAACTTCTCACTTTACAGTTAAAGAAACATCTGAGTGTTCAAAATATTCCACAGAATACAATGACTTTTGCTAGAATAGTTTCTGGAAGTGTTTTCCTGAGTCGACACCAGTGGAGTTTCCAGAGATACTTTTTTAGAGAGGAGTTGCAACAGCTGGTAGAAATGCAGAGACATTGAGAAGCAGAGACTTTGAGGGCTTTGAAGAGCTATTTAAAGATAGCCAAAGAAGATGGCTAGAGAGCGAGAGAGACAGGTGATGGCTCAAGAAGCTTCCTGGGTGATATATGGGGAAGGCGTTAACAGGATAGATTTTAGGCCAGGTTAAAAGGGGGGCCCTTAGATGGCTTATGGCTAAATTATCTGTAATTTAATTGCTAATCTATAACCAGTGGAATGGCAAATTAGGTAGCAAATGCTCTGTAATATGGTATTATAGTTCAAAAGCAGCAACATGCTTGCTTTCACAGTGATATTTCTATTGCCTTGGAACATTTGATTAACCATAATGTTTTATTTTGTTTAAAAATTAAGGAATTTATAAAGTGAACAGTCACTGCAGTGTCATTGGGTCTAGGTTAGAAGTCAAAGGAAGCTGATTCAATATCAAATTAAAGTGAATACAGTACAATGCCTTTTTAATTTCAGTACTTAAAGTGTAAAGTGTAAAGCACGCAGAGAAAAGGAGAAAGTTAAGGAGTTTGAAGTCACATTTATCATCTTACACCAAGAAGTTTAACCTTTCTCCCAAAGTTTTGTTGAAAATGTTTCTCGATGTACGCCATCTTTCTTTTCAGAACGTGAATCATTTGAGCTAACCATCCTTTTTCCTGTCTTTCTGTCTCCACACCCTCTCCTCCTTCACCTTTGTGTCCAACTCCAGAGCTGCCTGCTGAGGAGGGTAAGTGTTTATCCAGCCACATTCACAAGATGTGTAAATCTGAACATGAAGCCCCAGACACCTGATTTGACCCAGACGGGAAGACCATCATTAATACTCTAAACTGCCCCTCATCTGCAGAAGGGTTTTAATAAAAATTTGATTGTGTGATGCCCACATGCTAATGACATTCTCCTGGCCATGTATATTATGTTTTCACATTCATCTTTAGCAGCAAAGATCACAAATCCACAATGTATACTGTAAACACTTCCCTTGCACTTTCACTTGCATATTTCATTTACATTTTGCGATAATTATCCATTGATTTATATTCATTTTTTTCTTTGCCTCTATCTCTTTGTCTGTCTCACTCAGGTAAGAGCATCTGGGAGCTGATCATTGAGCAGTTCGAGGACTTGCTTGTCAGGATCCTGCTGTTGGCTGCCTGCATCTCTTTTGTAAGTAAACAAGTCAAGTATTTTGCATGTCAGTAATTTTAAACTGTGGTTATTCCTGTCACGTTCATTTTAAACTCAAGTAACAGTAGTAGGATTTGTAGTAGACGTAATAGTAGCAACAAATTCCACGAGACACTTACATCGAGTGGGATCAGACACTTCACTTGACTTCGTTTTTAAGAACTGGTGCACGCTTTTGCAAATCTCATTAACAAGAATAAACTCTTTAGATTAAAGTCTGGCAATCGACCACAAATGAGTTTTGTCCCATTTACATTTTTGGCACAATAATCTCCGGCCCCTCTTACATACTTGATTGCCATCACACAAACTCTTCCAGTAAGCATACTGTAGTTGATCATTTCTGTCTGGTCACTTTGTCAAGATAACTTCTTATCCTCCTCCAAGTCCCTCCACCCCTCCATGTATTTTTGAGGACGACAACTTGAGAGGAGGGAGACAGATTGCGAGGGCTTGTAGGAGGTGTATTAATTCCTATGCCCAGCTTTCACCCCTTCAGGCAGCTGTCATGATAGCCTTAGAAGGCGAATATTGAGGAGCCAGTGAGAGACGGGGGTCAGGAAAGTATAGGGGGGCTGAGGGGTAAGGGTTTATTTTAAGAAGGCCCCAAGCTGAGGAGAGAAACTGAATCCTTCGGGAAAGGTCAGGCCTGAAGAAAGGAACGAAGGGCCTCCACAGAAAGAGGGTTAAAGTCAAAAGGAGCAAAGAGTTATGGGACATTGAGATCAAATGAATAACAATCACATTCTCAAAATAAAAGGCATTAACACACAGCAAGAAAGGAAACTATTAAAAATGTAAAAAATAAATGAAGACAAGGTCTTGAAAATGGCCCGTATAATTGAGCTTTTAAAATCAATCATTACTATATCAATGATATACTACATGCTATGTGAAACCATGCTAAATGCATACAAAACTATAACTGCCCATGGCAGCCTCCACAGTCTATGGAGATATATCCTCTTATTAGTCAGACTTTACATATTATATACAAGAGGAATCTTTTCATTCAGGCACAATGCAAATATTTAGTGCAATTTTGATAGTCCATTTAAAGTGCATTAAATACAGAGGTTCGGACAGTACGGCCCGCTGTCACTGTTGTCTCCACTTCTGTGCTCACACTAAGACCGATTCCCTCTTTACCACTCTGACCTCAGGTGCTGGCCTGGTTCGAGGAAGGTGAGGAGACCATCACCGCCTTTGTGGAACCCTTTGTTATCCTTCTTATCCTCATCGCTAACGCCATTGTTGGAGTGTGGCAGGTCAGTGACGAGGCCCAGCACGTTGAGCAATAAGACATATCCATTGCAACGATGACAGAACGCACACAGGTTCCGGTTACTGCCATGTTTTCCATCCAGACACCGTTGCGCAAACGTAACATTATCACTTTTACAGCTTTGAAGCTCAAAATAGTTAGTGTGTGCTCTAAAGTTGCTGTTACAACATGAGTGAAGAGTGAATCTTAAATACACAATATTATTCACTTTAACTTCAATTCAAGAAGATAAATAAATGAGTTACTATTTTAGCAATTATTTACAGACCCCATGCCCAATATATGTTTTGACTACAATGTCTGTTTTGACAGCAGGCCTGATGGTTGATTCACATTATGCAAGTCATGCTCTCTTACATGAATGCCATTAAGTAATTTGCACTGCTGTCAGGCTCAGTCACTATGGAAACGTTGTTATCACATCCCCGACATGTGTCTAAATCAGCTGCTTTGTTCCTGTTTTTCTCAGTGAAAAACACAACTGACTTTAGCAATCTGCTATTAGAAGAGTTATGTTGTACTTCCCAGATCAACTTTAATCACTCCATATATTATGTCTGAACACAACACGTGCTTTTCCTCAGTTAGATGACGTGTATAAACATAGATCCATCCACCCCTTTCCACACAATAACTGATATTTATTATCATAACAAGATATGGTAACTTAAGATGGAATAGCGCACATCAGATCATAGATTTGACCTACTCATGTGTCATCAATAGGTTGTGTATCAGTGTGTAATTGCTGTGTGTAATGACTCAAAGCCTGCTAGAGGATATTGCCAGAGCCAGACCAAGGTCAAAATGAGTATGGTTTACATTCAAGCAAGGATAAGCAGGCATGCTGACATCAGTTTATTAATAATTGGGGTTTTTTCTCCATCAAGTCTGGCTTAAAACTGTGAATAATGCATATTTCTGTTGTTATTTTAGCTGACACTCATTACTTATTTTGACTTTTTAATGACTGTTTGTGTCTTTTTGTCTGTGCGTGCCACAGGAGCGTAACGCTGAAGATGCCATCGAGGCTCTCAAGGAGTACGAGCCTGAGATGGGCAAAGTTTACCGTTCTGACAGAAAGAGTGTGCAGATGATCAAGGCCAGAGAAATTGTCCCTGGAGACATTGTGGAGGTGTCCGGTAAGAAATGCCAAAATTGTTCATTGGTTGTCTCTGTTTGCTGATTATTTTTAAAGGTGGAAATGTGGCTATGAAAAGATCCAACAAACATCCAGTGAGTTACTTACATTTCTGTTGAAGGAAAGACAGACACACACAAATTCAGGATATGTGTGTCTGGTAAAAGCCGATGGCAAAGCCTCGTGTCTTTTTAAGGCAATGTGAGGGAGGCAGGATGGAGTAGCACTGCTGTGAAAACATGCTGACCCGAGGAAAGCAAAATCATGAGTATAAATACCCCCACTAGCACCTGCTGCACCTCTTCTCCCCTCCCTGCCATTGCACACTTCTGTTCATTTGTCAGTGTACACCTGTTGCCTCTCTAGCTGGCTGTCCCCACCCCAACCATGTGTGGTTCATTCTCATTGGGCCATGCATGTGTCAGTTTAGCTTTCTGTCTCATTATGGATTAAATATAGAAAGTTATTCTGTGCATTTGGCACTAAATTTCTACCATAACTTTGGATATTTGTTTAAATAGGGAGGGATTTCATTATGGGTGACACAAATTGTCACTTGAATGTTATGGAGGCGCAAACAGTAGTCCACAAAGATTCACAGTCACCGTAGCTGCTTTTATTTTTTTATGTAAATTGAAGAAAAATATTCATGCATTCTTTGACAATTTAGTAAATAATAACAAGAATTCATTTTAATGATGGCTTCTTTGTGATTCCCACAGTTGGTGACAAAGTCCCCGCTGACATCAGGATTGTTTCCATCAAGTCCACCACCCTGCGTGTTGACCAGTCCATCCTTACTGGTAAGCTTTCAAGAAGCCTTAAATATGTCAGTACGTGTTTTTCTGTCCCAACTCCATTTGCAGTTTTGAGAATTTTCTGTTTTCTCTCTCAGGTGAGTCTGTCAGTGTGATCAAGCACACTGAGTCTGTTCCCGACCCCAGAGCTGTCAACCAGGACAAGAAGAACATGCTTTTCTCTGTAAGTGCCATAACATCAATATTTTATCTTCACTGTTGCGGCCGTTTATTTTTCTTCCTGTTATTCCTTACTTCATTTTCCTGCCATTTTTACCTTTCTCTGTTTCTCTCCTCTGTAGGGCACTAACATCGCTGCTGGCAAGGCCATCGGTGTGGCTGTGGCCACCGGAGTCGCTACTGAGATTGGCAAGATCCGTGACCAGATGGTTGCCACCGAGCAGGAGAAGACTCCTCTGCAGGCAAAGCTAGATGAGTTTGGCGAGCAGCTGTCCAAGGTTATCTCCCTGATCTGTGTTGCTGTCTGGGCCATCAACATTGGCCACTTCAACGACCCCGTCCATGGAGGCTCATGGATCCGCGGTGCTGTCTACTACTTCAAGATCGCTGTCGCTCTGGCTGTGGCTGCCATCCCTGAGGGTAAAGGAAGCACGTCATAAAACCAGAAAGTGATGGTCAGAGTTAGTGTATGAGAAGAAGGTTTGTTCCTCCACAGTTTGTTTGCCACACTCAAAGTTTTCACCAATGTCTCTCAGGTCTTCCTGCTGTCATCACCACCTGCCTGGCCCTCGGTACCCGCCGTATGGCCAAGAAGAACGCCATTGTCAGAAGCCTGCCCTCTGTGGAGACCCTGGGCTGCACCTCCGTCATCTGCTCCGACAAGACTGGCACCCTCACCACCAACCAGATGTGTGTGACCAAGGTGGGTATCAAAAAGGAAATTGTCCTTGACGGTTTGTCTACTTCGGACACAATTTTCAACAACTTTCGTTGTTTCCTCCGCTACAGATGTTCATTGTCAAGAGTACTGACGGCGACCATGTTGAACTTGATGCCTTTGACATCTCTGGCTCCAAGTACACCCCCGAGGGCGAAGTGTAAGTTAGCTGTCATCATTCAAATTCAGTATCAGTCATACATTAAAGCGCATATGAACGGCCTCTCATTTATTTCAAATTCTCTCTTTGTCCTTCAGTTCCCAGGGAGGTGCCAAGACCAACTGCAGCGCATACGACGGCCTTGTTGAGCTGGCTACCATCTGCGCCCTGTGCAACGACTCCTCTCTGGACTACAACGAGGTAAAGTCATGCAGTATATTTGCTACACTGAAACCTCGTGACAATCCACAATTTAACCAATTCCCTCTTCTATCACCCTTCTTTTCTCCAGTCCAAGAAGATCTATGAGAAGGTTGGTGAGGCTACTGAGACCGCCCTGTCCTGCCTGGTTGAGAAGATGAACGTGTTCAACTCCAACGTGAAGAACCTGTCCAGGGTTGAGAGAGCCAACGCCTGCTGCACAGTAAGTTTCCTTCTGCCATTTACTACATGTTAAGGATAATTCACATTTTTACTGTTAATATAGCTAATTGTGAACCACTAAAAAGTTTTAATAATTGGATTAGTCTGTTCCAAAGAATTACAGTTTTTAGTGTTTAAATATGGCTAACCTGTGACGAGGTGACTGCCTTTCTAATGAAAAACCCTTTTATCTCTCTATCCTCCCAACAGGTGATCAAGCAACTCATGAAGAAGAACGTCACTCTGGAGTTCTCCCGTGACAGGAAGTCCATGTCCGTGTACTGCTCTCCCACTAAGGGTGATGGTGGTGCCAAGATGTTTGTGAAGGCTAGTTACTTTCTTTCTTTCCTCCTTCTCGCAACCTTTGGTCAGGCACCTGCACTTTTTGACTGTGCAGCATTCAACATAACACAAAATCATCATCCTGTTTCCTCCACAGGGTGCCCCTGAGGGTGTGATTGACAGGTGCACATATGTGCGTGTTGGCACTACCCGCGTGCCCCTGACCAATGCCATCAAGGAGAAGATCATGGCTGTTATCAGGGACTGGGGTACCGGCCGTGACACCCTGCGTTGCCTGGCCCTGGCCACCCGCGACACCCCACTGAAGATGGAGGAGATGAACCTCGAGGACTCAACCAAGTTTGCCGATTACGAGGTGAGAACTTCATGGACTTGATATTGAAATGTGTGGGTACAGCTGTGACTACATGTAAAAACTTGGATTGATTGACTCCATTCACACTTCTCTCCTCAGACTGACCTGACCTTTGTTGGCTGCGTGGGTATGCTGGATCCCCCTCGTAAGGAGGTCACTGGCTCCATTCAGCTGTGCAGAGATGCTGGAATCCGTGTCATTATGATCACTGGTTAGTATTATGGATGGGATGAATTATCAATACAGAAATGTGCTGTGATGTGTTCTCTTGTAGAACACAATCATACATTTTTATGTATTATGTGAACTATGAATTATGTATTTTGCATAGTAATTATAGTATTTTTATCAATAATTGCTATTTTGAGTTAGCTGTAACTCAAAATGTAAACCAAAGTGTAGTGTAAAGTTTTTGATTCGTATTGAATGAAATGAAAAGTATTTGATAATGCTGAGAGTAAATACAGTATACTGTATATTCTGTCCCTCCTTTTTATAAAGGCCAGTTGCCATTTTATTGGGATGTTTTCCTCATCAGTTACACAGAAATGACAGTGTATTTTAGTTCCTAGTATATCTTACACCACAGAATTGCCTGTGTCGTGATACCATTCTTATTGTGGGTAGTGCATTTGTTAAAACATCACTGTAACCATTTGTATCTATAGTATACAGAATTTTAAAACACCTGTATCTACTCCTGCAGTTTCTTGATACATCCACTCTCCCCGGGGTGCAAAATCTATGTTTCACACCTCAGAAACATCAGTTATTTCACTAACTCTCCACCAACCTTCTCCTTCTCTGTATTTCAGGTGACAACAAGGGAACCGCTATTGCTATCTGCCGTCGCATTGGCATCTTCACTGAGGATGAGGATGTTTCCGGCAAGGCCTACACAGGACGTGAGTTTGACGATCTGCCCATCCATGAACAGGCCGAGGCTGTGCGCAGGGCTTGCTGCTTTGCCCGTGTGGAGCCATCCCACAAGTCCAAGATTGTGGAGTTCCTCCAGGGCTTTGATGACATTACTGCTATGGTAAGAGCTCAGCAGCATAGGATACAACCTAAATTTGGCACAGACATTGTACTTGTCTTTTTTAAGTGTTTTTCAGCTGTGCTGTTAGTGTCTTTTTTGCCCAGTATTTACAGTATGTCTATGTTAATTTGTCTATATGTGTGTGTCGTTTGAGAGTAGTTCAACTTATGGTTCTTCTCCTCCCACCACAGACTGGTGATGGTGTGAACGATGCCCCTGCCCTGAAGAAGGCCGAGATCGGCATCGCCATGGGCTCTGGCACTGCCGTTGCCAAGTCTGCCTCTGAGATGGTCCTGGCTGACGACAACTTCTCTTCCATTGTGGCTGCTGTTGAGGAGGGCAGAGCTATCTACAACAACATGAAGCAGTTCATCCGCTACCTCATCTCCTCCAACGTCGGTGAGGTCGTCTGGTGAGTGGCCTATGTGACACACACTCTGATGCACACCTAAACGCCATCTTTCAGCCACCTTTCTCTCTGTCTCTCTCTAACCTCGGCCCTCCATTTGTTCTATTATTTTGTTTTTCACTCTCTCAGTATCTTCCTGACTGCTGCCCTGGGTCTGCCCGAGGCTCTGATCCCCGTCCAGCTGCTGTGGGTCAACCTGGTGACTGACGGTCTGCCTGCCACCGCTCTGGGCTTCAACCCCCCTGATCTGGACATCATGGGCAAGCCCCCACGTTCTGCCTTGGAACCCCTGATCTCTGGCTGGCTGTTCTTCAGATACATGGCTATTGGTGGTAAGTAGGAGTTTGGACATTATGTTTGGATAAAATGAAATGCAGGAAAAAAACTTGACTACACTGACACTGTTATCTTTCCCTAACAGGTTACGTCGGTGCTGCCACTGTTGGTGGTGCTGCCTGGTGGTTCCTCTACGATCCAACTGGCCCCGGTGTCACCTACTACCAGCTCGTAAGTAATTATCTCTCCCTTATATTGTCTTCCACAAACACTCACATGCAGACACTGAATAACCTCCCGTCTCCTCTGTACAGTCCCACTTCATGCAGTGCCACGATGAGAACGAGGACTTCGCCGGCATCGACTGTGAGATCTTTGAGGCTTGTTCTCCCATGACCATGGCCCTGTCTGTGCTGGTCACCATTGAGATGTGCAACGCTCTCAACAGGTAATACAACAAAAACACTTTCTGTCAGCATTACAAACTGTACACACATTTTGAAATGGCAATACACCAGGCTTCGAGTTCTGCTTTTGCTGATGACTCCAGTGGTTTCTTCAGGTAACACAGATATTTATTCTCATAATTCCTTTTTTTCAAGCTTGTCTGAGAACCAGTCTCTGGTGCGCATGCCCCCATGGAGCAACTTCTGGCTGCTTTCCGCCATGACCCTCTCCATGTCCCTGCACTTCATGATCATCTATGTCGACCCTCTGCCCGTAAGTCAGCCATCAGTGCTCTCTACAGTTTGATTCAACAGCTGCATGTGTAAATCTTCCTGTTTTAGGAATTATATTGAAGTACTGTCCTCTGTGTAGTTTTTGTCGTAGTCGCTTTCCGCTGTGGTTTCGCAGCAGTTCTGACTCCCACTCTTTTGCCCCCCAGATGATCTTCAAGTTGACCCATCTGAGCACAGAGCAGTGGATGGTAGTCTTGAAGCTTTCCTTCCCCGTCATCGCCATTGATGAGGTGCTGAAGTTCTTCGCCCGCAACTACATTGAGAGTAAGTAACCTTGCATTTGTGCACATTCACTCTAACATATGAAAAAAATAAAGCTCTACCTTATTTCCTAAGATAACATTCTGATCTCTTTTGAAAAGCTTTAATATCATTTTAATTTATTAATACTGTCATCTTTTTCAATTAATTATTCATTAATATTTTATCAAAGTGTAATCCTTCTTCATCCTGTACTGTCATTTCATTTTATCACATCGTCTCTTCATCTATCTACGAACCCATCATAAATTTGATAATGCCTGTTGTCATCTGCCTGATCTTTCTCATCACTCCGTCCTCTCTCCATTCATCATTAACTCACTTCACCCTTTTCGTTGACTTCCAGACTAAATTCAGTCAACCCGCCACCATTAGCCTGTAACTAAAGCAAGGTATTCCACAGCTCGCACTGCTCGTGGTGATCACTGTGTATCTACAGTTTGTGTGTACGTAGGTGTAGTTTGTGTTTTGTCACGTATGTTCCTGCTCTTATGCAAATCTGTCGTTGGTGGTGTCTACTGTGTATATTATCACACTCCTGTTGATGTGGAACTCTGGGTTCTCCCTACCACTTAATGAGATCCCTGAAAAATGGATCTAACGTCACACAAATTGACACGGTGGCACGATGACTAAGAAATGGGGAGATCTCTCAGTGCTGCTACCTGTACCTGATGTCCTCCTCTGAGTTTATTTCTGATGTCATACCGGCTCATGAGACGGCTCAGAAGGCGAGTTAATCACCTCTGAGTTGCTGCTGTAGGCGTCAGCATTACAGCATGTTTGCTGAATCGTTTCTGTCTGTGGTAGGAGTGTGAGCAATGTGTGTTCTGGTACCACTTTTGTAAAAAGGCTTGATATTGTCGGTGTCCCACAAAACCCTTTGGTAACCCTTTATTTTAATCCTACCATTTAGCATTTATAAGCAGTATATAAGAACATAGAATAAATGTTTTATAACACACTATAATGTAGTTGTAAGCAGACACGGCCACAAGCTCTTTTTAAGTGTTTATTGCTGTAGTAATCAACAGATTTATCTCTTAATATGAGCAGATAATGAATGACAATATGATAATATAACACAGTTGTAATTATATAAGCTATGTCTTAATAGGAGACGTTATAATTGAAAGTTGAAAATACTGTACATAAAAACTTTAAAATGTCCTTATATCTTCCTATAACTACACTACATGTGTTATAAACTGTTTATTATGTGTTCACATACTGCTTGTAAATGAAAAATAGAGGGGTTAAAGTGAAGTGTTACCAAACTTTTTATAAAATA
>LKNJ01002361.1:0-64396 GCA_002120245.1 Maccullochella peelii | reverse complement strand
GTCATGTGTTCCAAAGTGTATGCTGTTGTCATGTGTGGATGGATGGACATGTCTGTGTCTACAGTACATACTGTGCTTTTATTTGTCCCTGTCTTACTCTGTACCTCTGTAACTTATGCAATGGGCAGATACAGTACAAGGATTCTGTGGGTCAAGGCACAGCCATACCAGATCTCCCTGAGGTGAAGCGGGTCCGAGAAACCCAGAAGAATATCAGCTTGGTAGAGGATAAGGACCCTTATCTTATCCCCTTATAATCATTTCCCAAAACACCCTCTGACCTCTCCCACTTGTCTAAAAGTCTAGAAAACTTTACCTCCTGTGTTTTTAGTTCTGGTTCTCCCTCCTCCATCCTAACTAAGTTCCATAAATCACTCCTTTTTACCAACTTTAGTTGAATACTTGATTTTGAATTTCCNCCCCCCTTTTTTTCCTAAATTAGTCTGCATTTCCCTGGATTTTTTTATTTTAATTTCTTATTTTTGGCATTTCCTTCCCTCCTAAATTCAAAACTAATCCACCTTTGAGTGTTTTACCACCATATTTGACTTTTTTGTGCTGTCTCATTCAAAGCTTCAATACAAATCAGGAGTGGGACAAGGGACTTCAGTATCAGAGACCCCAGAGATGGAGAGAGTTAAACGCAATCAGCAGAACATTAGCACGGTACTCCACAGAGTGACCCTGTAACTTCTTGTGCTCTACATTCATTTGCCTCCGTTCGCCCATCTACCTCACTCTTCATCTCCCTCAAACACACTGTCATAACAACTCTCCTGAGCCTTCACCACTCGTTTAGTGGTGTTATGTTAACTGTTATGCTTGTCACATCAAACCCACCATGCACATATAACACCAGTGAGCCTTGTGGGGTCAGCTAAACCCCAATGTGTCTTTAACATAACCTGCTTCTTCATTTCTCAGGTAAACAGCGTGTGTTTAATTCCATGTTTCATGTCTGCTGTGATTTTTGGTGCTGTGCTGTGTCTCTATCTGTCCTGCAATTGTCTCTAAATTGACCTGCTCTTTACTTTTTCCTCCACTTTCTCGGCACTAAACCCAAACTGTCTGTTGGGTAGATAAAATACAAGGACTCTCTGGGTCGAGGCACAGCTATACCGGACCTCCCTGAGGTGAAGCGGGTCAAGCAAACCCAGAAGCACATCAGCTCGGTAGTGGAACAAAACCGAACCACGTGTGCTCCTAACTGTTGAGAGTGGACAGTAGTGCCCATCAATAATGCCCATCATGAGCCCGTTTGCTACTCCCCCTCCCTCCTACCTTCATCTCCCACCCTCATCACCTCTTGCTCATCTTCATCTTCATCCATCCTCATCCAAGGCACAGACTGCAGTTTCCTGAGCTCCAGCCCTGCCATCATCACCACTTTGACCTTAATGTAGCCTTAATTTTCATTCACGCATTTCTTTTTCCTCCTCCTCCTCTCCTCATCTTTAATCTTCAACCATCAACCCCTCAAACCCCCTGTCATATACAATATTTTCTAACCTGCAGTCCAGCTTTTTTCACATCAATTAATTTCCACTTCACAGCAAATGACAAGCTAAATCTCCTGCTGAAGCGTGTGAAGGAGTGTGTTTGTTTCCACATGTTTGTTTCTACAACAGAGATCCTGGCTGTTTGACAGGAGCTGCCAGGATGAGTCACTCTATAGGACCAATTTCTGAGACACTGCTTAAATATATTCCAAAAGCAACAAATGTCACATCAGCTAAAAGCAAATCTCTCTCTGAGATGAATAATCTTGGAAATTTCCCCCATGAAAACTTGTTTGTCTGTATCTGTCTAAGAGTTTGAGGTTAATCCAAGTCTATGAAACCAGTCCTATAGCTGTGTGGTCTGTGTATGGTTCAGAGTGTCTGATTGGCCCCTTGGGGCACTGTGCTTCTGTCCTGTAGGTGTTGTATAAAGACAGTTCAGCCAAGGGAACTCCTGTGGTGTTCACTCCAGAGATGGAGAGAGTCAAAAGGAACCAAGAAAACATTAGCTCGGTACCTTCTGAGCCACCGCAAGAACATATTCTGCTGAAGAAATGTTCTTCTACCCCACGTTAACCTTTTCTAACTGACTTGTCTCCCCCGGTGCTAGTTAATTGTATTAATTCTCCCCACTGCACTCTCTTTTTAAATGTGTGTAATACCACCCACTGTGGTGTGTCTGTGCACATCATCACCGCTAACCTCTCCTGTTGTTGAACTACTCCACTTCATCTTGTTCCCCTGTCGTCCTCCCACTGAAGATTGGGACGTAATCTTGTTTAATTTAATACTTCAACCTCTTAATAAAAATCTCCCTGCTAATTCATTCGTCTGAAATCCCAGTAATACCCAGCTCATTCTGCCAGCAGCTGTGTTTGTCCTCTTACCATTTAGTCTCTTTGCCACACGCTTTGTGCTGTGGATGCTAACAACTATTGTATGATGGCTTCAGGTTTGAAACATTTCAGACGATCACTGGGTGTCCTCTGTTCCTCCACCTCCCACCAGGTGCTGTACTCTGACAGTTTCCGTAAGCAGGTCCAGGGCAAGGCCGCCTTCGTTCTGGACACACCTGAGATGAGGCGCGTCAGGGAGACCCAGCGCATCATTTCTGGAGTAAGATTTTGTGGTTGTTTGTTTAATTGTGTTTCTGCCCCTTAAATTTTATTCTTACTCCAGTTAGTTTACTTTTCTACTACTTCTCTACTTAAAGATGAGGCTGGTGTTATTCTATATTTAACAAATCCCATGAAAAGGCCAAAACCAGCAATGTAGTCCGTGTCAGTTCAGTTCATGATGTCCCTACCCTGTCAGTAGATTTCAGCCCTAAGAGGTAAATCTTTAAAAATAGATCACAAATGTATACTTTTATTTTTAATAAAGGCTCAGTAGTTTACTAAAACAGGTGGGCACTGTAGATTCTAGAAAAATGTTACTCAAACAGGAATAAATATAAATTTATTAACTATTTTCAGCAGAGGATTAATACACATTTGGTGCTCTAGTGAGTATTTATAGCAGCAGGACGGTGTATGAGTGGGTGTGGCTCATTTATACATACACATACTTGTTAACAGGATTAACTCATTGTTGTTTTGGGTCTTCTAATGGGATTTGTTGACAATAAGAAAAATATAGAATATCTAAAGAGTGTACTGCATCCTAAAATACCCCAAAAAACACAATAAAGGGGACTATTTACATAAATATATGTATATTTTATACATGAAAAATATAATAAGATAATTAGTTTCATAACAATTTGGGTCTTATTTTTTTATGTGTCATTCCTATCAGTTGTAATAATATTGTACATTTTAATTATTACTGACATAACTGGTGTGCTCACTTTCAGTTTTAGCTCCAGATAAAGTGGTTTTGATAATCTGGCTAAACTGTTGCCTTGTGTGCAGCCTGTCTGATCATCTGACCGGTTGTATTTTGCCCCGTCTCACTTTGTTGTAGTGATGTTGCGAGTACGACATATATACGACTATTAAACTGATAGAAACAATGCCTGAAACTATGAACATAAGACCCAAGTTGTTCCAAAACAGTTAAAAAACGGTTCATGCCCATCAATATTGACTGTCCTGAAACCCAGAAATAGCAAGTGAATTTTGAAAATGGATGGCATTCACTTTAAAAGTCACAGAGGTATATATATTTCTACAGTGGTCCTTACATGTATAAACTGTGGTTACATTTCATGTGGTTGTGATCGGCGCTTCTCAGGTGAGATACCACGAGGACTTTGAGAAGAGCAAGGGCAGCTTCACTCCCACCACCTCTGACCTGGTGACGGAGCGCGTGAAGAAGAACACCCAGGACTTCAGCGACATCAACTACCGTGGAATCCAGAGGCGTGTGGTGGAGATGGAGAGGAGACGTGCCATTGAGCATGACCAGGAGACCATCACTGGTATAGTCATTAGTTTCATGCCTGGGGGCTGTTGGTGTCTTGGCAAATAAAGATATGGACACGACAGTTAAAATTGTACGTTAAAATTCTACTTTAAAATTCAACTGCAACAAAAGAAAGGCCAAACAGGCCATGACAGGCAGATTACATTCTTAAAAGCTTAAAGAAAATACTGCACATTGTTAAGGAAACTGGCTCATGTAGGTGTTTTTACTTGATAAAAGCTCATTTAATACAGTCAATTCACAGAACTAAGCGTCACTTTTCTAAAAGATAAAGCACTGATGATCTTTGAAAAACCCAGAAGGTCATTTCACAAGACTTCTGTGCTTCTGTGTTTTTTTAAAGGTATTTCCAGATTCCTCAAAATATTTCTACACGATGAAATATATTTTTGTTGCAGCTTTATTCCCTAATCCAAACAAGAATGGTAGAAATCACGTTGCTTGATTTGAACAACAATTTGAGCCAAAAGCTAAAATGTTTCTTTTGTTATATTTGTCTATATTATAATAATTTCTTTTATATTTATATTTTTAAACACAATAAGTTTATATTTTTCTTTTTCTCATACAAAAAGCGCAAGGAGAGAGATCATTTTTTGTTACTGTCTTGGTTTAAATTAGAAAGTTGCAACAGGCTGGAAATCTTAATTGTGCAGAATATTTTTTAATTAATGACCTTTAAAAAAAAGGGGGGGTCCTGGAAACACTTTGATAACTGCTGTTGCTCCTCGTCAATATCATCAAGGATGCATCAATCAGATACCTAGCTCTGTGACTCAAATGTGATGGTAAAACATGAGAGGCACAAACCAGGGCAAATTCTGTACATAGACTGAGACACATTTTATGCCACAGACTGAGATGAGTTACTTTGAGTTAGAAATTGCTTGACCGATCCTGAATTTGACTCTGTGCCCTCAGATCTGCGTGTGTGGCGCACAAACCCCGGCTCTGTGTTTGACTACGACCCTGCCGAGGACAACATCCAGTCCAGGAGTCTGCACATGATGTCAGGTGAGATGACAAACTGAAAAGGAAGAAGTAGATGTCATTTTAGTTGTGTTTTGCATAAATAAGTACAACTCCTCCTATTAAGAATACAGAACTGGTGTATAAACAGTTAATGAATGCTTGATAAAGTGTAACATATCTGCAATTATATATAATCATATTTAAATTACTCACGTGAACAAATCTTACAGTTTGTTTTACAGAATTTATTAACTGTTTGTACGTACAAATCATTCACACGGGGCCTTAAAACCGTTTAGAAATGAGTTCAAAATTCACAATCATTACATAAGATTACAACTACATTATTATGTCATCAATCATTCAATATCTCATTATCTTCACAGACTAATTATCGATTTTTCATATGAGGCGTTATAGTTGTTGACAAATACAATAATACCTAAGAAAGTCCTCATATCTGCTTACAACTACATAATAGTGTATTAAACCAGGCAATTTATAATTATATACAGCTAGTATATGCTAAACACGGGGTGTAAAAGTAAAGTGTTACAGTGAAGGTGAACATGACATGAAAGTAGAAGCTGGACGAGATGTCACTAGTCACCAAAATCATTAGGAGTAATCACCTTGGGACAGATTTCACAGCAATCTGGCCACTATTTGTCGAGATATACATTGTGACCACCTGACAGGCATTGCAACCTAGAGGTCTCACAGCCAGGGCAACAAGGGCACTGCAACATGCTGGCCCCCAGCTCTCCCCAGTATGCACACATCCAAGATCATAGCTAGTTTTTTCATAAGGAACCAGAACAAAGAACAATCATCCATATGTTAAATTAAACTGATTTGTACCAGTAAAGGTTAGTATGATGCACATGTTACATCTGATAATGTGACTGTATTTTACATAAAGAACCATTTCTATCTTACCCCTGACACTTTTCTGACAGTGCAAGCTCAGCGTCGCAGCAAGGAGCACTCCCGCTCCACCAGCGCCTTGAGCGGCATGGCTGATGAAAAGTCTGAGGTGTCCCAGGACCCTGACCACCACATGTCCCTCTACAGCAACGGCTTCATGGCCTCCTCTAGCGGTAATGATCCAGAGGCACCACAACAAACTTCAACAAATACAGTATATTGTATGATTTTGTATGATGTGCTATATTGGCGTGTCAGTATATTTTACCAAAAAAGTATGTGGAGTTTAGCATCTACACACTGCAGTATAATTGTATCAGTGATAAGACTGTGCTTCATCTGTGGTTTTCTGTATTTGTTTGCAGGCTACCAGCATGCTAAGACTGTGGAGGTGCAGCAGAGGTCATCATCAGTGGCCACTCAGCAGACCACAGTCTCCTCCGTCCCCTCACACCCCTCTACCACCGGGGTTAGTAACACACATTCACTTTACACACACTGTACAACTTTCCAGTATGGAAAGCTTAAAGAGCGACACAACAGCCCCTGAAAATCTTGCTTTCGCTGACCTCCAGTGGTTCAACGTCTCACCTTGCTGCAGTGATGCACAGGTGTACTCCGGGATCCCGTGACATCACTGTTGGGCATCGTTACAGGTGCAACAAAGCACACTTCTGACCACACCCAACCACATCCATCCAGTGATGCTGGGTATGGTCAGAGGTGAAACAGGCTTGAAACTGTCAACCAGACAGGGAAGTGAAACACAGATTTTCAACCTGCTGTTAAGTTGTTCTTATTAGTTACATTTTTTATCTCAAACTTGAAGCAAAGTTCATACAAACTATCAGCATGCCATCCTCAAGTATTCTTATGGAAAAGGAACTTGATGTTTTCATACATTGTGACTTGCGCCACATGTTTTCCTGTTAAACATTTCCATCTCATTTTGCTGCTCATGTTGTGGCTTAAAATGTTATCTTGATTATCTTTGTGTATTCAGATTATGCATTCCCTCCCAGCAGCATGACTCAACCTTATCCTTTAAACTCTCTCACTCACGCCACCCTTGTATACTTTACACAAACTGACTCGTACTTTTCTTTATTCTCTGCAGAAAACTGTGCGTGCCATGTATGACTACACCGCAGCCGACAACGATGAGGTGTCCTTCAAGGATGGCGATGTCATTGTTAACGTGCAGTCCATCGACGAGGGGTGGATGTACGGTACTGTGCAGCGCACCGGCAAGACCGGCATGCTGCCAGCCAACTATGTTGAAGCAGTTTAAAGACAAAGCCCGCCCATCGTCCTTCCAGAGTGGGCGAGACACATCCACAGGGCAAACTGATTGGTCTTCCTGTGATCACAACTGTGGCTTAGTGCAATGTGTAGCTTTTAGTTTCTTGTAGCGCTGGAACTGTATTTTAATTGTGTTGTAATCGTCGTTGGTAAGTCTGTTATCATTCATATGCTGCTGCCCGTTGCCTGTGGATGTGACATAAGCATCATGACATGATACATATAAATATTTCTGATTATACATACTATGACTACTATGAATTCCAGACTATTTTAGATTGTTCAAAAAAAAAAAGAGACTAACATACGTCCTTGGCCCATTATTTTGTAAATTTCAAAAAATATTTGATATATATAAAACATTTTTTGTCCAAGTTGTACCGAGAGAGGATTTTCTCTTAAAAACAATGGGCTCAAATAGTTCCAATTATACCTTTTAATGGAAATTCTATGGAGAGAAAAAGAAATTATTAAAATAATGAAACTTATAAGGAGTCAGTTACCATCTACCTCCTCTATGATTAAACCACTCCTGCAGAGTTGTATGAGACAAGCCTCAGTCTTCCCTCCTTTATACTGAAGCCTGGCCACTAGTAGAATGTGTGTTTTGTTTCTTCCGATTATTTAGATCCTGGAGTAAGGCACGTCCTTTACCTTTAATCCATAGCTAATAAAGCACACCAAGCTCCTGCAGCACTCCGCCTTCTTCTTTTTATTCTGAACTTTGACCTCCGGCATCTTCTTCTGTACATTGTATTCAGTTTCCCTCTAATTAGTCTTTATGGGGTCGCTTCTGAATGGGTCTTATACTGTATAGCATTCACAGAATAATAACTAAGACAGGTTCCCCCAATCAAATACAAACAAGTCCATATTAGAGACTGACGGAAAATATTCATTTTCTACCCATAACAAACAATTATGATAACTTTAATTTAATTAACAATGAATTGTGTCCAAGATAAATATTTAGTGGGGGATTTTACACTTGAGAAATAAACTTGTCGGTGCCCTCTGGTGGACAAATTTATGAATAAAACTAATGTTTGTAATGACGCCAGAAGTTTACAATACTGGTAAAGTTGTGGACTGTTTGACCTCTGACCTACTGGAAAAGTGAGAGTCTGGATCAAAATTAATTTAACATTTACATTTACAATTGACCCCTTCAACTTATTTACATTTTTAATTAAAGATTACTTAGTAACTCTGGCTGTTAGCTTAATATAAAGTGAGACGTGTAACTCTTATTGGCTTCCTGACATTTATAACTACAGACTTAATGGCTTATTAGAAACCCTTTATTAATTACATTGATGACTTGACTGAATAACTCAAAGATGTTTCATGATTTATTAACCTTTAATAAAGTAATTAGTCACAACTTATAAATACTTTATAAAGGGTGCCTTAATTATAAAATGGTGATTATTTGTCCACAAAACAGTTAAACTGCAGGCATCCACGTGGTGACATAAGAAGGCAATACTTAAAATGACCATATCTTCTGACGTTACTCATGTTGATGGCTGATACCAGTGAGTCCACCATTACTTGGCCAGCCGCTGAGATTTGGAGCTTGAAAACTTTTTGGCTCAAAATGTTTGAAGAAAAAAAACTCCTTTCTGTTGTCAGTTACAGGCCAAAGCAGGTCAGGGAGTCACAGCTGCAATGCCTACATACTATTGATATAGCAAATGTAGAGTACAGATACATTTAAGGCTTTTTAGCTTCTGGTGAGATTCTGATCCCGAAGCCGCTGCTTTCCATCACATTGTGTAAAATCATACTGATATTGTGGTTTTCTTCATAAGACATTTGGCTTGTTTCGTGGCCCACAGGAAATCCACTATTCACATTTGAGTCAGCTGGTCCCTTGCTGCAGTGTGAGCAAACCCGCCCGCTGGTGATACTGCTTCTCCCTGGCCACTGCGATTTTTGCAGACAGATCCCCCGGCTTCTCGAAGAAGTTCACCAGCGCCTGTTCGGTCAGCAGCGACGCCAGGATCTGAGCGTAGCTGACTGTCCACTCCGTCTCTGCCGCTTCAGCTGTCACCTGTGCGGGTCCCGCTCCTTTCGCCTCGTCTTGGCTGAGTCCACGGTGGCCGGCCTCGCCGATCTGCAGCACTAGACTTGTTACCGTAGCGATGGCCTGGAAGAGGTCGTTCTCCTCCGGGTCGCCGTGGAACATGCTGTAGAGCGTTTTACAAAACTGGATGAACTCGCGCTGTGGAGGGAGGGATGAAGAGGGTTTATATCAGTATTTCATCGCTACAACAAACCAATAGATAATTATATTTTGTTACAGAGTGTATATAAGTTGGTTCTTTTTAGTACAGTATTGTTTATTGAAAAGAGATCAGGATTTGACAAAGAATATATACAGTACATGCAGACTTTAAGGCTTAAATAAGGGAAGCACCACTTAAAGATGAGATTTTACTGAGGGCCAGCGTACTGTACTGTGTACTGTGTAGTACAACACTGGTACAGCGTGTTCCCAGTACCTGGTTCATGAGTGGCAGAGGCTTCTTCACATCTTTCTCCTTCCCTTTGGCCAGATCCTGCAGCATCTGCTTCAGCTGCTCCTGGTAATTCTTCACTTCACATTCAACGCCTGGAACAACAGTTGCAGTGAGCACACGGAGTCAGAGACACAATACATAGATGTATATCAACCGTGCACAACACACTATTCACTGCTTGTGTTGTCTCTATTTGCTTGTGTTTCCCTTAGTTGTAGTGTGTTGAGCTAACAAATCAATAGCTGATGAATCACAGTGTGTTTGGACTGACCAGAGGGCAGATTAACATAGAGGGGTCTGTTTGAGGACAGCAGGGGGCTCTTCATCAGAGAGGGGTCATCCTCACTTTCCGTCAGAGCTGCAGACACAAACACACACAGTCAAGTTAATCATTTCAGGCCTGACTACATCTTGAAACACTCATGACTCCATGGTGCTAACAGAGTGAATAACCTGGTGGGATGTGCAGACGGTACAGCAACCTTATCTTCTCATTCAGCTCTTCACAGTACAAAGTGTCTGAGGGGGAGAGAGAGAGAATAGAGGGTTAACACATATCAGATGTGCAACACCATCTCCCGTTTCAGTGTTTCAGTTCCAAGTTCTTCATAGCATTTCTATGTAAATATGTTTTATATTCTGTTGTTTATATATGTGACCCAACAGTGACCCAGTGACACATTTGCAGCTTTAAACACTTGCCGCCTTGCTGCTCTTTTCTTTGAAGCATCTTATATTTCCATTTTGTTTTGTTAAAGACACAATAGAATGCCATCTATAGAAACTCAAAAGAAGTTACAGTCCCACCCACAAGAGCAGTGCTGTGGATTTATGCTGAACATTACAACTGAATTCAGCCAGTGAATGTAGTTTTATTATTCCTTTCACATTTCGTATCATAGGTTTATTCCTGTTTACTGTTTAAACTAGTTTACTGTCTCAAATTAGAAACATATTTTTTCACTTACCCCTAATGGTATCTAGTCAAGCAAAAGGATTTAGTTTATTTTGCCCAGATTTAAAGATATCATATATCTGTATCATTCTAGAAAAATCACTTAAAGAGGTACTGCTCACCTAAACAGGTTTTTTAGATGCAAACTAAATGATATGACTGTTGATCAAACACATCAACGCTGGTGTTAATATTGACATTTCTTACCAAATTTATAAAAATCAGCATTTCATGGGTTGAAAATGGCTCAACACGCCATCTACTGGTTTAAATCAGCCCTGAACCTGTGAGGCCAATGCCGACAGAGTCAACCGGTTGGGACCTGTCTACATCATGAAATTTATATTTTAAAAAAAGGCTCTATCAGTGTGTTTCTTTTTCTAAGTAGTTTTCAACTTAAGGATGAGCTTCTCTGTTCATCTAAAGTGCCAGACTTGGGTTGTCTCCCCTGAAGCTATTATAAGAAAATGCTTGCATTGTTTTCCGAGTCAAGTGCAGTGGTTGCTTAAAACGGTACAATTTTGGATCTGGGGATCAACTCCAGTGCCAGTCGCTTGTTGGTGGAAAATCCCAAAAAATACTTTTTTTTTTTTTTACAGAGGGAACATCTTTAAAAAATAAACCCCAAACAGGATTGAACATACAGCAGTCTCAGTGCCTCTTCCGTCCCTTTACCTACCCAGCCAGCCGGCAAACTCTCTAAAGGTGACCAGGCTGTCGCGGTCCTGGTCCAGCAGGGTGAAGGTGCGGTTGGCCAGCGTGTCGCCGTGCTGGTTCGAGCCGCCGGGCCACGGCGTTAGCAGCCCGAACAGGCTCTTGAACTGGGGCCGGTCCAGCCGGTACTGCCTCTCCATGTAGGAGTGACCAGAGTTGCTATAACGCCACGCTGCTGCCTCTGCCGCTGCTGCAGAGCTACTGTCACCCCAGTACAGACTGATGAAGTGCTCCGTCTGGAGGTGGAGGAGGGAGGAGGAGAGAAAGGGTGGAGGAGAAAGCAAAAGACAGGCAGAAAGACGGTTAGAATAATGAAATAGTTTGTTTCCTTATAAACCTCAAATTCTCTGATAAAACAAGACGCAACTAATACATTTGTGGTTTAAAGGAAACTGGTTAATTGGAAGAGGGATAAGAAGATACCTTGAAGAGGTCGTAGACATCAGACAAGTTCTCTGGAGAGATGGAAACATCTTGAGTCACCAGTCTCACCTGCACAGACAGACACAGAGGGAGAAGATGGAGGCCTGAGTGCAGGAAGTACAGGTGACTTGCTGAAAAGGTCACAAAAAGGTTCAAGATGCTTAAGCCTTTAAGTTTCCTTTAAGTAGTTTTAAAGTCAGACTGTACGACAGTGTCACACTCATATTCTCTGTCTGCTCACAGTGTTTTCTTTGGTGGTGTCTTCGTGAGCCTGCAGCACTTGGATTCTGTGTCGACAGCGAAGCCTCTCAATCTGCCTCACCGTCAGGTCTCCAAATTTCTGACAGGAGAAAACAGCAGCAAACGTGTCATCCTCCACGAATGATGAAGATTGTACAGTATGTGGGTAAAGGGTCAGTTCACCCAAATTAGTCAAGCATGATAGGGATGCATTATATTTTTAAATAAAAAAAATAATTTGCTATAAAATATTAAACTATAATTGCTATATAAAATGTGCAAAAACCACATCAGCCTCAACTATCGTATTTGTGTGCTTCTCGCCTCGTAGGACTCATTGATGAGGTCGGTGATGTTTGTGTGTCCCACAGCAGGAATATCAGCGTCGCTGCTGCTGGTCTCCACTGCAGCAGGCGGCGAGGACGGAAGACAAGACGACTCCTCACTTCCAACCTGGTCCAGAAAGCTGCGAGGCACCGAGCAGAGGGTTCACATCTTGCCATTTCACACATTTTCAAACATAAAAGTAATTTTCACTCCATTCATAAATACTGAATATGAATTTGGCATCATAGGTTGTTTTTTTTAATATAAAATGGGCAACAGGCTGAGAGTGATTTAAAAACTGTTCTGCGATGTTGCCAGGAAATTCCTCAAGAAAACTGTCAGAGGAAGAAACAGCAAAGCTTCCTTGTTGGTGTTGGGACTGAAATCATCCATCATACATGATGCAAAAATTTAGGGACAAAAACCATTGATTGCAAAATGACCGTTACAGCCATTTCTACATATTTGACACATGTGCAAGAAAGCGGCATCCTCGAGTAGTTTGAATGGCTACCTGAACCATTAATGTCTAAAATGAAAGATTTAACCACACAGCTGTTTTTGCCATAGAGGAATTTGCACAAGAATTTATGTTATGTGTGCAAAGGTTTAAGTTACTGACTGAGCATGATTTAGATTTGCTTTAATGATGCAGTCAGTCAGCTTTAAAAATGGAATTTTGCTGTCCTACACCAATACACAAAATCTACCTTGTGAGAATCATAAGTGCCTGTCCGTCATCTGTGCAGGCAGAGAGCTGCGCAGCGTTGGCCTCCAGCGCCGCCAAACCCAACTGGAAGATGGCCTTGATGCCGTGGAAGAAGAAGCAGTCGACCACGCAAACGGCGCTGTGGAAGGGCAGGACGCTGAGGAAGAGGGTGAGGAACCAAGAGAGGGAGACGGAGGAGAGGGCGGCGAGGTCTGGAACGTGTTCGGCCAGCTCTGGCAAACGCTCCCTGATCAGCTCCTCAAACACGGACTGGTCCACCTGAGCTCCTGCAGGGGGGAAAATAACGGGAGTCAAACATGGGGAAAAGTGTGTGTTTGTGTGTGTCTGTTGGTGTGGGGGTGGAGGGGTTACCAGGTGGCCTCATGCTTTTTGATGGTGCTGACACAATATCTGAGTTACCGACACAAAAACTATAGTTCTTCAATGTTTTTCTGCAAAAAAAGTTTATCATTAAACAAAACTTCTAACATGTTAAATGTGGTCTAAATCAGGGTTTTTCAAAGTCTGAGGCTGTGGGCCTCCCCTCATAAAAAAGCTTGGAAAAAGGCAACCCCTCACCCCCCTTTAGTTTACTTAGTTTCTCTCAGTTCCTGGATGCCTTTGGGATCATGATTATATTATTTGATCCCATGGACACTCAACAATTGAGCCTAGATAGCCTAATATTGCTGTTTGACACAACTTCAGACTACAGAAAATACATAAAAAAGCTCTGCCCTCAGACATTTATTAGTTTCTGACTCTGGGAAAGTCAGAAAAACAGGAAAATTCCCCCAAACTACTGTATCTCTGGACTATCTCTTTAACCAAATCACACACACATTTAGGCTATTCTGCGTGATCTCCTTTTGACAACTAATGCCATAACTAATGTAATATTTCTTCATTTCCATTCACTGAGCCTCCCCTGAAACTGTTTGGAGCTCTCTGGTCTCTGGTCTAAATTAAATACAGCCTAAAACTGGCAAAATTATGATTAAAATCAGGAACTATCTGATCAAAGATTAAGCAAACGAAATTATTAATCTGACCAGACATGTGATGCCAGCTCTCAGTACGTTCTGTTCTGCTTTGATACTTGAGAGCATATCCACCTACTTTTAAGTACTTCTGGGGCTGCTTTTCATGGTTTTGACCACTAAATGGCAGCAAACGCTTGACATTCAATCTGAGTGTTGTTACTTGACCTAACCTACACAATGAGATTATTTTTCTTTGCTGAACAACTACAATCTGCGATTATATCACTGAAATATTATCAACCAATACACCCAAGAGACAAAAACAACAATTATATGCTGTGCTACTGAAGTACACTATCATACAGAGCCATATTGTTGCATTTAGACATACGGTGATACACATATTCTTTCATTACAAACATGGTTACACAGATGAAGGTTGTAACCAAGATAAATTCATTGTTGTTTCTTGTCCCTTCTAGGTTAGGGAAATTGTTAATACTAACAAAAAATAACTCCAGCCGTATCCTTTAAGTGCCAAAATCTCTGCTCCACATCCAAATTCTCTGAAAACAATCACTGCCGGATGATAAGATGAAAAGACACCCACAAACATATGGATATAAAAAGCGAAAAAGGAAATTGCTACAAATGCACCTTGCATGTCATAAATAAACAGCTTCACAAACACAGGAAATAAGCCCTTATTCTAGAGGCCAAAAATAAGCCTTTTGGGTTATTTGGATGAAGCAGCGGCTTAGACAAAACAACCGCAATACAAAACACACATGTTTGAAGGTAGTTTGCTCTTAAATGGTCCAACAAAACACACTGTGGTTAGGTGACTTTAAACAACTTCTGTGCTTTTAAAAAGGA
Source organism: Maccullochella peelii (assembly GCA_002120245.1). Classification (NCBI taxonomy): domain Eukaryota; kingdom Metazoa; phylum Chordata; class Actinopteri; order Centrarchiformes; family Percichthyidae; genus Maccullochella; species Maccullochella peelii. The sequence goes on along the minus strand of LKNJ01002361.1, from coordinate 49,517 downwards.
GCAGCTACTGTAAGTGGCTGAAGTGAATATGAGGAATAATGCAGCTTAAAAATGCTTCATAGCTTCTCCTCTTTGTTGACCCCTGACCTCTTACCTATGACCCTGCGGTTGAAGTAGTCAGGCAGCATCCTCTCGCAAACCGCCACCAGCAGCCAGAAAGCTGCTTCTTCTTTAGCGTAGAGCAGCAGCACCGACGACAGGATGTTCATAGACTGGACAGGAGGAAGAGGAGAAAGGAGGAAGATGCGAGAAACACACACAAGGATCATTTAACAGCAGCCAAGAAATGTTAAACTCCAGATCCGCTGATGTGATTATGTAAAGTGACAGATAATCCATGTGGGTACTGACAAATGACGCACAATAGTTATACTAGATGTAGCCTGGAGTAGACTTTTACAGTGCTTAATGACAATAAAGAAATTACTATTTTAATACATTGGTTTATTAAATTTGCATTTAAATGATGCACACAAAAAAAGATTCCTAAATTTGCAAATTAATCATTTTATTTCCATATTCTGTCTTTAAATTATGAATTAATAATCACGTTTCAAAATAAAATCTCAAAATCATTTTTAAAAGTTTATTTTTACTCAATTTAATTATGTTTTCTGCCTACCATGTTTCATCTCACAAGTCATTTGTTTCCATTTGCTTTAACATTTACAGTTTTCATTACCACTACTTCTTGTACTAAAGGGCTCATTTCCACATGCCGCCCTCACAGTTTAATATCCTACTTTTGCCCACACAATTTTTAGTTTCAGTTTGAGTTACTCACTAAAATATCTTTAAACAGTGCACTCTTACTGTCCAGCTGTCATAAGAGCAGTGCTGTTTTTAGAACACCTGTAAATATATATCGGTCATAAAGTACAGTATGGGTAGGTGTATTAATTGCTGTTATATTTATGTAATATTCGTACAGCCACATCATTATCTCTGCACCACATTGCTCAGATCATGACGCCCCTACCTGACAGTATCCAATCTTGGGGTTGCGGTGAGCGTAGGCGGTGAGGACACGTCTCAGTGCAGCGATGCCGGTGGGGTTTTGAAAGGCGGGATGGTCCGGCAGAGAGCGGTGAAGGTCCCGCTCAATCTCCTCTGTGGCCAGGTTGCTCTGGCCCATCGACTTCTGCACCAGGCTGGTGTAATAGCCCTGGTGGGACTCCAGCTCTGAGGAAGCATCTGCACACGGCAGGAAATATTTAAAAATCCTGACACATCCCGACAGTTTTTTATACTCTCATCAACACTCCCTCTCAAAAATATGGGCACCAGAAAAAAAAGAGACTCTAGGAGAGAGACAAACAGAGGTGGAACAGAAGTAAAAGAAAGAAAGTAAAAGATATGAAAAAATGTTCTTTCTTTTAGATGAACCTATTTTCACACGCACTAATACTAAAACTGATCAGTACAAGCTGCTTAATTGTACTGATTTGATAGAGAAATAGAAATGCCCAGGAATAACTGTGATAACAAAACAGGATAGACAGTAAACATAATTCAACATACTGACAGAAATCTATGATTTTATGAGGATACTGTAAAGAAACATCAATAATCAGTTTGTTTGTCTTAGTGCAGAGGAGTTTTGTTCCCCAACATCTTTTTTTCAGTTCCACAACAGGTACTGTTCATTAGTTTCACTTTATGTAACTAAGACCTTTTCTTCCTCAGTAAGATGGAGCTGAGGAACCGACAGCAAACCAAAATAAAAGCTGGCAGTTTGGTTTTGACTGAAAAGGCTTTCGTCTTGAACACATGTGGAGGTGCAGCAGGTGGAGAAGAGAAGAGGATGTGAAGCCTGAGCGCCCCTGCGCTGTGTTCTCGCCGACATCGTTTTCACTTTCCCTTTTCACATGACTGCACCGGTATAACTTAGTGATGTGATTGAGACATTAACACAGCCCTTAATCAAATCACTATTTTATACTCATGCTGAACTTATTTTATGCTCTGCAGAGCTCACAATCCCTTGTTTTTGCATTTCCATTTTTATATATATAGTTTCAACAACATTATAACCTTCATGAATGGAGGATTTATTGCAGGACTGTGTTGAGTGTAAATGTTCTTTGTCCATTTTTTTGTCTTTCTAATGTCTGTTTTGTGCTAATAATTGTAATACTAAATTAAATTTATACTACAAATGTTAGTATTTTTATTGCAATTTAGAGTTTTATAAATTATTGTGCCATTCCTATCCTAACTTTAAACCTAAATCCAAGTCCTGACCCTAAAACAACACAAACTCAGTTAAATTACTGCTCTGCACAAAAAAAAAAAAAACGTTTAAAAAACAGGTCCTCATACATACAGAAGCCCTGTCCATCTTCATTTTTCTCTGTCTTACCAGAAAATGTCATCCACAGCTCCCCTCGCAGGGACTCTGGTATCCCCATGGCAACAAGTCTTTGGATCTTCTCCGTGCGGAACATGTGGACACCGCGACCGAACTCTGAGAAATGATCCTCCCACAGCTGCGCCTTCACCTGCTCCATGCTCTGACACAAACACACAGGTTCAGAGATAAACATGTTGACCTGTGGAGTGTGACACTGACTTAAGCTACAACAAGCAGCAACTTTTCCTCTTTCTCATGAAAAATAATCTGCACGTCTAGGTTAGTGGAGTGTGTTTGTAATTTGAGTGACTGGATACTTTAAAAGGCACCACTCTGAGCTCCGATTTAACTCTTAAAATCAGTTAATTCGTCGTTGAAAATGTGAGTTTGACTGGAGCTGAAACGTCAGACTCCACTCCACCTTGTTGCCGTTGGTTCCTGGTTGGTTTTGGTGGAAGGCTGTCATCAGAGCCTCACTGTTGATGGTGTTACGCAGAACCTGCTCCTCTATCTCTTCTTCGTCAGAGAACCCGGTTTCATAGTAGAAAGTGTAGTAGGGTGTCGGGGAGCTCTGAGGACAAAATGTGAGGGAAAAAGAACATCAGTTTCTTGCAGAAATGTTTCTACGTGTCAAAACTAACTTATTTTAACATGCGTGTTTTTCCATGATCAGGTGCACCTTCAGGCTGACATTCCCCCTCCCCGCTGTTTAAAATGCATTTATCGTACAGGAATATTGAATTTGAATGAGAGGTTCCGCCCACTACCATGTCCCCTCTTTGCCCAGTCAGTGTGCTGGTATACCTCCTTGCCACGTGAGTGACCTTTTCACCAAGTTCCAGAAATTTCTGAGTGAAATTAACATCAATTAGATGGAAAATAAAATTAAAAACATCACACATACCATACTCCTCCTGCCGTCTCTCTTGTTGTGGAACATGGACTGTTTCCACTGCAGGGCTCGCAGTCGACAGTTCAGGCTCTCCACCAGCTCGTTTCTGTCCTGCAGCTCGATCAGCTGGAAGGCCTTCTTAGTCCGAATGCTCACTATGACGGGGTTGGGAAGCGGGCTGGTGCTCTCAGCTTTTTCTATGGACAACACCTGATGAGAAGGCATCAAAACACAGTCAATTACTCCTTATATGAAATGAGAAGAGGGAAGTAGGCTGGTTCCCGCTGCATGTGTTGGAATCGGTGGAAGAGAAGCAAAAACAGAGATTAAAGGGAGTACAAAGAAATCAAACTAAAATACTGCCCTCATGACATTTTGTGTTAAATGGTCCACAATCAATAATCATAGTATAAATTAACAATTAATTGTGCTACTCAACTCGTCAGCATAATCTGGATATTTATATTTAATACTTTAGAAATAAACATGCACTTTAAAGTTCCATTCCACTCAAAAATATATTTTTCTTCTTCTTGGCCCTACAGTTGAATGTTTGAGCTTCACTGTGCAGAATGATGTACGTGCAGACTTTTACACTACAAGGATGTTTTCACATCCATCTGCTGGAAGTGGAACGTTTCCATGTGCTCATTAAAAATCCCATTTCAAGGGGCGGGCCTACGAGCATGATTTGTGACATCACAAATAGTCTGGAAGCCAATCCTGGTCCAGTATTCAACTTGCAAAAGTGTAATGTGTTGAAACTTGAAGCTGCCAGTGCACATACACTGAGAATGGACTCCACAGTGAAGTAGGAGACGTCTTGTGTCCAGCAGGAAAACGTTAGAAATGAACACAAATTTGCATATTCATAGAATCTGGAATTTTTAATGAGCTAGAAGGAGTAGATGCCATTTTAAGGATTTTAATGTGAAAATTATACTTTTTTTGAGGAAAAAAACATATCAGACACACATTACTGTTCCAAGCAGACTATTTGTATATATGTTTTAATACATGTCTGGAGGGGATCTTTAACAATTGCTACTGTATTTGGGCAAATTACAAAATCAATTCTCTCCAAATGTTTGACTTAATACCACAATATCAAAAATGTGACAACCTCTCCGTGACATGGTGCTTTCATACAAAATTCTATTTTAACTCGAGATGAGTTCCCAGTTCATTTCTCTTACTGTAGCTCAAACAAACAACTGTTAACACTTAAAGTAACTGTAACACGGCCTTTAAGGTGAGAAAAAATAAAATATCACAGCCCAGCTCTACAGGAAAACATGCAGGAATAAAAGAGGTTGAACAGAATGTGGAGGAGCAGAAGGGGATTTATTCCTTATTCGCAGTTACAGATTAAGTGGGCGGAAGTGATTATACATTTCTAAAGACCGCTTCAACAGAAAACAGAAGAAATAGAGGATTACAGGAAAAGTATGCATGACTCGTCACATTGTTCATGAACATGCTGGGCATCTGGCTGCTAATCTCTGCTGTTCACGAACTAAACCAAACTCAAATAATAACGCTAGAATAAAATGTCGAATTTTAAATCTTTAGATTTATTTTCACATGCAAATACGTCTGTAAAGAATTTATTCCAATCTAGAAGCTACTCGATCAAATACCCCATTTAATTCATTTATTTAACCCTGCGTTTTTCTCATTTACACATTCATGGTTTGCCAACATCCTGTGTTTGACATTATGTGAACATTTAGAGAAGGAGTAGCATTAAACCCACCACTTTAACAATCATAAAAAAGCATCTTTGTGATGACCAATTCGTATAACAAAAGGTATATCTTTAGTGCAAAAAGATTAGGTACTGTTTTCATGTGACAGAAGAGCTCAGTATTCACCAGAGATTAAAATTCTTACTTCGTAATTTAGATCCCTAATTTCTCAGAAGCCATTTATTCTTGAACGTGTCCTTTAACAAAGCAAACAGGCGAGCTAACTCTCACTCGCATTACTGTATCCCCTCTGCACTATAATGTGCTAGCGTGCAAACATCGTCAGCCACATGAAACCAGTCCGTGTGTTACTCTTTAACCAGCAGCTGGCAGAGTAAACACAGACTGTTTAACAAACTCACCTGAAACATATGGCCAGTGTAGAAAACACAGGCCTCCCACAGACTTGAATAAAGTCACTCAGGATAAAGAGGCAGGCTTGGAACTGTAAAGTCACTCGTTTCCAATGGACCAATGTCCTTGGACTTTTGTTTCTCACTTCCTGTAGGCCTTTACAGTCATTTACTCACATTATGACAGATGCATAAAAATTATACGGCTGTGTTTACAGTAAACCTGGTTCATTGTGAATTATGTGACATGTCTTAACTCATGGAACCTGTCCTAGTTTACTTATGGTTTTTATCATCTTATGAGCCATTCAAGGCACCATTCTTGGGGGAAATCCACCTAAACGCACCATTAGCTTTTCTGTTCGACTAAGTAAGGAAACATACAATAAAACAATAGCCTCCAGTCCTCCAGAGTTTATACCTTTATAAGGTCTGAAATGGCACACAGGCATAGTGTACACAGGGTTATCATGGACCACAGAAACCAAATACTTATTGGCAACACGTGCATGACTTTAGTTTCTGTGTTGTTATCATTAAACAGGTAAGATGGCCAAAGGACTTGTTCCTTTAAACACCGCACTGTACTCCTGACGAACAGGTGATGCAGGTACTGTACCTCTGAGAGGGGTATGAGCAGGATGCAGTTGGCCTCCTCTCGGCTGGAGAAACACAGATAACTGTCGGTGGTGTAGAGAGTCCCGGCTGTGTGGCAGCGTGCATGCGGTGTCCATACCGAACAGGAGGCCACCTCGTGGAGTCTTTCACCCCGAGGGAGCCGAAACAGAGCCAGGACGTACTCCCTTAACGCCTGTTCCTCTAGGATCCTGGGAAGAGGATGATGAGGGGAAGAGTTAGGCGGATGTAGCTTGTAAAAAGAGGTTGAGAAGCAAAGAACCCGAGATCTATTTGAGTCAGACTTGCACACAGAGATGCAAGAAAACGTCTGCCTCTCGATCACTTTCACTAAAAACTACACAAATGGGAAATAATAAAGTATTACTTCTGGTGGCGCATAAAAGTAGCACATAAGGAGGAGGCTGGTGTGGTGGAGGGTGCTGTGGCTGAAAACAGCGTACCAGCAAGATTGGACGTTACTAATCAGGCTGATCTGGTAGCCAAGAAGCTGAATGAGCAACTGACGGTGAAGCATGAATGAAGCAGTTGATGTCAATCAGCTAATGCAAGTGTGACTTCAGTGCACTGCCTGAACTGAACAAATGTTATGCTCCGTTTTGGAAACAAAAATGAAACTAAATCCAGCATGGAAGACTGTGGCAACGTCACGAGAAAAACAAGCAAAGAGGAGGTGTGCAGTAACATGTCCTAGTTCTTCTGTTGTGCGTGATAATTTACTACAGTAAGTACGTAACAAAAGTTTATTTCACAGAGCAAGGTCACAAAAGTACAAATGTTAAAAATAAGACCATAAAAACAGTACAAAGAAACAGGCAATAAAACATAAGCAACAGCAGACCTTAAAAACACACAAAAATGACAAAGGCCATAAATAAGTCTTCAGCTGCTTTTTAAAAGGCGTCAACAGAGACCCCAGATCGTATGTCTATACGAGGGCGTTCCACATTGTCGGAGCCACCACTTAAAAGGCACGATCACCTTTTGTTTTCAGAGTACAGTACAAGGCTAGGAAGTAACAGATAAGTATAGTACTGCTCGCTTGGCAGAGTTTCTAGCATAGTTGTACATTCCCCTCTATAATTTTCATCTTGAAGGACCAAGACAATTCTCTGGATCAAAAACATGTGACTTTTGGTAGAGGGGGACAGAGTTAGCCCGGCTGTATACTCCAAATAAAGTCACATTTTAAGTCTTTGCCTGTGCAAACATCAGCCCTATAAATCACCACCTGCAACTGGTCAACAACATCATGTGATTTCTCTATGTATGTTTCCACTGCTTCCACTGTTCACTTACAAGCTCCTCCGCCTGGCTTGTTAAACAAACAGACCTACAAGCAGCAGTGAGGATACTCACATTGCATTTTAAGGATGTTTGGTTAGCCCTTTGCGAAAATAACAATTACTTTGTTGGGTTACAGCTGTCCTGCAAAGAAATGTATGAGTTATCTCCTCGCCAACTTTGAGAATTGAAGTCTTCAATGTTATTGTAGTCAGTCTAACAGGCAGCACACAGGCACATTTTGTGTATATATGGATGGATATGGGGGTAGATTTGGACCGGGGGCTCTGGCTCCAGGCCGTCATGAGAGGCAGCGTACTGCCCTGCCAAAGTCTGGTTTGAACCCTGAGGACACTGAGATCAGTTTTAAACACAGCTAGTTTTTGTTCTTCACTACTCTGTGACCCAAACCACATAATTTTCCACTCTAAAGGATGCCCACACAGCACAACTAAGATCCTACATACAACTAGTTGGATGCTAACCCGTCATGACATAACATGTTTTTACATGACGAGAGAAAACAGCATAACTGCACCATTAATATGCCAATAATACACATTTTAAGGACTGTGTTACAGATGAAGAACATTTTGAGCATTTAGAGGACGTTCACCATGATGAACTTCTACATAGGCACTGAGGAGAATCTAAGCTAAGAAGTACATGAGTGGAGGTTTTGAAAGGAACTGCTATTTCGTTATCTGACTATTTTTCTTTCTATGTTTTATTGCCTTTATTTTATGTACTACTTGTGTATTACTTCAGCAGCCAATTTCAAATGCATGGTGATTTCCTACTTTGTTTTTTTTTCCCCATTCTGGACTCTCCGTGGTTTCTGTGTCACATCCTTTTTATTTCTTCTTCCTTTTTTCAGTTCTCATCCCTTGACTTATTCACACTCAGACAAACCCTGTCTACTGTAAATACAAAAAACATTCACAGGTACAAAAACAAAAACACATTTCTGTGTTGTGGTCTGCCACCCATTCATACATACACCATACATCTGCCCTGCAGCTCGGGCAGTTTACTTTTAACTCAACTTCCTGTTATGGTTTTGAGGTTTGTACATAGACAGAAATAAGTGACCCAGTGTATCGCAGACTGGCATTTGAGGAGGAACGCTGTGAGAAAAAGCTGCATATAATGTTGTTTGTGCAGTCAAGGCAAGTCAGGTTTGTCGCCAAGTGCTTTACAGAAGAAACAGAGGGCACACAATGCATGTAAAAACACCTGATAACAAAATGAATAACAAGACACAGTACGTGTGTGTGTGTGTGTTTTATCTCTCATCTGTTAAGGCTTATAAAAATGTCTTAAACTACAGAAACAAAAACTGTTTTAAAAGACTTATGTTGACAGTCAAATCTGATTTGTTTTAGTTCTCTTCGTCTCTCTTTCTATGGGAGACGCTCTCGTGTCCAACTGTTCATAAATTGTGGGTTATAATTCAACATACGTCTAACACTAACACTAATCTTGGGTTATTTTTAGGTATTAAGCCAGTATGCTTCTTCAGAACTGCTTGTTGTATGATTGAATAGCTTGGGAAACCCCCTCCTGCCCACACCTTTCTAAGACCAGATTCGGTGGTGCTGTGTCCGACCATTTCTGTAACTTTCTGAAACCAACAATCCGACATTCACACCCACTTCACACAGATTGACAGGCCAGCTGTGCGGGGTTTGAACTTCCCTCTCTAGCTCTTTACATTCTACAAAATTAGACTAGCTATTTGGAGAAGTCACCCGAAACGTGAACTGAAATGTGCTGAAACAAAACATGAGAAGTTAAACTAAGGTGTCTTTTACAGCTACGCTGTCAGTTCATATCTGTGACCAATGTGATACCAGAACCAGCACTGACCTCTTGCTGATGCGCGTGGGCTGCTGTAGGACTCGGTCCAGCTCTAGGCCTTCGCTGTCCAGCAGCCGCCTGAGGGCAATGTCAGCCAGCTGACCTATGACCCTGAATGCCTCGTCCAGGTTCAGGAACATGGAGAATTCCCTCTGCCGCTGCCGTGTGTTGACCCGGATCGCCTCCGTCATCAGGCCGGTGGAGACCCGCTCCAACCGTGTCACCTCTGCCCAGGGAATCACAAACTTGACTGCGAAGGAAAGAAGAGAGTAAAATATTTGAGTTTCTTAAGACTGACTACATGTTAGAATGACTACTAGACCAGTGAACCACCTTGTGGTCATTAGTTTCCATCCTGTGGTCAAGCTAATTTATATTTATTTGAAAAATCAGGCACAAACTTTCCACAACTCAATTGCAGTTGTTACTTGCCCATACTATGTTGCAATACGAGAAGTTAGGATAGAATAATATTGGTATTATTTTTCCTAATAATACCAATAGGTTTGGTTAATTTTTTTACTAACATAATCAATGTGTTCTCTCAAACTCAGGTTCTTGACAATTATTATTCTATAATGTTTGGTTCCATCATAGTTTCTCAGGTGAAGTGGGAATTGTCCGGAACAGTGAAGAAATTGATTATTCAGCACTGCAGGAGTGATTGAGAAGTTTATTTTTGACACATATTTTTCTTTTGGTTACCATTGAAATCCAATGTAACCCATTATAAAAGCTGCCGTCCTCACAAGGGAGCAATTTGGAATATTTGTTACTCAAAAGATTTTCAGTAGAGCACTCCTTTATCGTTACTTTGAAGCTGACCTATGAGTAAAATACAAGCAAGGGCTTGCAAATTGTTTAAAATTTACATTGTGGGGAATGACTCCCTGACTGACTCTGCATTCAGTCTTTTGGTTTGAAAATCAGAGCCCTCACTTTGGAGTACAGACCTTCCTTCCCCAGCAGGAAGGAGTAGAAGGCCATGTGGTTGATGCTGAGGTAGAGGAAGCCCTGCCGAGGCACCCGGCCCTTCCAGCAGCAGCAGGAGTAGTATGTCACCAGTTTCTCTGACGAAGGGAGGCCAAAGTGCAGCTCGAACTTCAGCAGCGCCTCCCTGAACTTCTCCGGCTCCTCTTCCTGTGCGGCCTGGCGACCCCGAACCTCCTCTGCAATGAGGCCCTACAGAGGAGGGAGCTTACACACTTACTTCAGAGCACTTCGGTCTAGACCTGCTCTTTATGACAAAGTGCCCTGAGATAACGTTGTTATGATATGGCGCTATATAAATAAAACTGAATTGAATTGAATTCCTTTTTTAAATCCACAGGCTTTGTCAACACATCTCAAAATCTAAAATCATCCTCTGACAGGATTCATGCCAGCATTCATGGCAGGTTTCGCACCTTGACTTTTCCTTTGACAAAGCTGGCAACATCCTCCTTGTTCTCAAACACAGACAGAGAGTGAAGCAGGTTGTGGAGCAGCCAGTCCCAGTGCTTGTTCACCTCTTCTATGGCAGCTCCTGACAGACAAAAAGACAAAACACAGGAGGGAATTTAACAGCTGTGACCCATCTAATGGGTGAGTTGAAGGTACAGAAAAACATAGAAAACAAGGCAAACTAAGACTTCAGATGGCAAAAAAAAGCAAAGTATCTGAAATATACAAGAGAGCTGAGCGTAAAGACAGACAGCAGAAGGGTGGAGACTTGGAGGAAGAGACTTGATGGTTCAGCTCACCGCTGGCGATTACCCAGCTGATCTGGGAGCCGGGAACCTGGAGGAGAATGCGGAAGGGTGTGACCCTGGCATTGGAGTCCAGCACTGTGTCCAGCGCCCCCACCAGGAGACCTGCAGAGACGACAAAACACAGGTGTCAGATCAGACTGGGGTTGAAATTACACAAACATATCCCAGAGACAGAGCTCAGGCAGCAGCAATATTTTTATTGGTTGTGTCCAAAGTCATTGTCAAGATACAAATGATCCTATAAGAACCAATAATGATGACTGACTTCATGCATTTCAATCATGAAGCAAAAAGAAACACACAGATCTACACTTTCTGAACAGGCTGAAGCTTTGTCTAAAGAGACTGGCGTCATCACATCTTCATCTTTGTAAACCACAGCTAATCTGCATCATGCTCTTCTAATAACAGCTCTCTTGGTAGTGCTTTAACTCTATATTTCCTGTGTGAAAATACACATGTCGAGGCGGCCAATATTGTGCCTTAAACAGTTCACACACTTGACAGTTCACCACGAAACTTTGACTCTCGCAGTTTAAAACATAAAAAAACAACAACTATGAAACAATTAGCATTTGTGCTCTGACTTTTTGTGCTGACTGGATGTGGTAGTTTTTTTGGTTGCTCACCATTATCATATACAGTGTTTGAGCTCTCCAAGACAACCAGAAAAGCTTTTACCCAACATAAAGTCTTGGGCCAGTATGTATAATGCTTTTAACATTATTAACATCTTCTTGTCACTAATTTAAGATCTATGAATAATATCCCCAAATAGCAAAAATGTATCATGTCAACATAACTGAGCTTTCCTCTTACATGAAACATGCATGTGTTGGATGTGATGAATGATGGGTAGTTTTAATCCTGACAGGGTATGCAGGAAGCTGTGATGCAGCCATGACTCATCTCCTCTGGAGGCCTGCTATTGGCTGATTCAGTGCTTGAGGGCTGGCATTTTGGGAAGGCATAATTGTAGTCCTCCTTATTTTATGACACGCAGGATTCACAGCAGTCAGCACTTACACTTTGATCAAAGTTACGTTTAGCTTCTTTATACAAAGCTCCACAGTCCAACTTTCCCTTTGACTGTTTCTTTCTTTAGACAATTTCTTAGAAGTTTAATTCATACCAACCCAGAGAAAAGAAATTGTGATTCTTAACTGGCAAATTTTAAGATTTATCCCCATCTTTACTTTGAACTGTTAAAGAATTTCGGCTCTCTAAGGCAGCATTATCAGCCAGATCAACCCAACATACCACAGCAAAGCACAACCTTGCATTTCAAAGTTATGAGTGAACAACATGTCTGATCTCAATCTCTGTGTTCTTTATCAGTGCCTTCTCTGGCCTGGTACACACAAGCGGAAAAAAACATACATTTATACCAAGCGATACATGGAGGGAAGAGAAACAGGAATCAGTATCAGTTCTTCCGCATACTGGAGGTTGAGTGTATGTATAACTCAACAGCTTCAGGGTTGTCAGCCTATAAAACCTGCTGTGAAAGTATTAAGTATCAGAGTGGAATCCACTGGAGACTTATAGTCTCGTGAGGGTCAAAATGCTGTTTAATTCAGGGTATGTATCACACTGAATATCAGCATAAAACAGCACCTGCCATGTGCTTCAATACAGACATATTGTTAAAGCTCATACTGGTGGAATCCTAAGCAGGTGGAGAAGTGTAAAAACAAAGTCTCCTACAGCAGGCAGCTCTGGCTCTCAGTCAAATGTAAACCACATCTTAAGAGTCAAAGTCGACCCGCCTGAAGCTGCGAACCCGGCAGCCCGGCAACACAAAACCATCTGTCTGTCACCACAAAGCCCAGAAGGAGTTTACACTGGTAGATTTTCCAGAAAGGGGAGTCAATATGAATCATCCCCTTTCTCTGCTAATGGTCACATTGTGGGGGAACACTGCCGTGGAGACATGAAGGCGACTGTAAAGCTTTATGAGGCTCGGAGAGAAGCAAAACAGAGATCTGCTTTCTACAAGACTGTTAAGTCTGTTTGCTCTTGAATACATCAAAATGAATTATCTGTATGTCTTTTTCTTGTGTTGCTTTGTGTCAACACATTCAATTAAGGCTTACTGGTCAAATACAGAAGCATTAAAGACAAAAGCATTAAAGCAAAAAGTTACTTTAAGTGTGCTTCAACTTTTTAGAGAAAAGGATTTGGTTAGACATTTAAAAAAAAACAAAAAAAAAAACTAAATGACTGGTATGAAGAGGCTGATCAGATGCAGATGTTCAGTTGCCCATCCCTCCTCAGAAATCCTGCTGAAAGTATGTTCTCACTGGTGCAATAGGGGCTGAAAAAGTTTTCACAGCTTTGAGACCACATTGAATTGAATTTTTTTTTAAGTTTCTGCTTTCATCTTTATAGCTGGAAACAACTCTCCTGTGTGTTGATTCCTTCGCCTGTGTGGCACGAAGTGAAGGCCGTTTAATTAGTTAATGTTAAACAATGTGACAACAGGACTTGACCCTTCACCCCTCTTGCTATGGGAACAGTGGGAACAAACATGTACACAAAGTAAACCCCGGCCAGGAAGTTCCTACTATTCTATTTTATGAGGAGAGATCTGGCCTGGTTTCCCCAAAGGAAAGAAGGAAGAGCATAAAGAAGACAGTGTACGAACCGTTTGCCTGGTTTAATGATATGAAGTGCTGCTCATCACATAAATCTACTGTACAGACGACTGCCAGTGTGTCAGCAAAGGCCTGCTGCACAGATACCAAAACACAGAGAGGAAGCGAGACAGAGGAAACAGCAAACACGTCATTATGGAGAAAGCTGTAACTCACAGCGGTGGGAAGCAGTCAGACGGACTACAGCTGCAACAAGCAGGTGGTCAGAAATGTGTATAATAATCACCAAATGCAATGACAGAACCTGTTCTGCAGGGTGAAACATTTTTTAAATCATGGCAGCATTTTCACCACCTTCAACATCACAGAATGACAAAACCTGTAATTCTCCTACAGCAAATTACAGTACAGGGGGAGGGGGGTTCTTCAAACTAATGTCCAAGAAAAGACAGGTCCATGTGTTTCTGTGGTTCTGAACAGTGATCTTATGATATGGAATTACTGTTGCCTGTGGAGTCGCAAGAATATTCCTCTTAAATATTATTCTCATCAAGCAGAATGGCTTGTTTTGTATGGTCAACAGTCCAAAACACAAAGATACTCAATTTACAAAAGATATAAAACAGAGAAATGAGGCAAATCCTCACATTTTAAAAGCTGGAACGAGAGATCATAAAAGGAGGCCAAGAAAAGCTAAAAAAAAAACACAAAGGTTTAAATAGTAACGATAAGTGCCCCGAGTGTGACTTTAAAATCACAAGACTTAAACATACTTAGACATAAAGCACAGAACCTAGGAGATTTAAGCCTGTGATGTTCACGGCCTCAGAGCACCACATATCCAACACTTGGCATGAAAACTTTAAATATTGTACATAAGAATCAACAGAACACCAACATAAATAAAACCAAAGTGAATACTTAGTAGTATAGGCCAATGAAAAGCACAGGTATTACTAATAACATTAACAATGGCTCCGGTTCATTCAAGTCGCCCAAGTATCTGGAACAGGGGCTTTCCTGTGAGCCTTGTGATTGGAATAATCCACAATTTCAGAATAATCCAAAAAGTTTGGTTCAATAGATTTACTTAACTCTTTACTCCTAATACTTTATGGACACACCCCCTTGTTTACCTGCCTGCTGGCTCTTTGTGGTCTTCCCTGTGTTGTCCCTGTTGTTGCTATTTTTGCTGTTGTTCACTTGTTAAACTCTGGCTTCTCCAATGTTGTCATTGTTTAGGCTACCTGTTGTCCTGCCTATAGGCTTCTGGTTGTGTGGCCTCTCCTTGTGTGGCTTGCAATTGTTTTGTTGTGTTATACTTGTTTTTATTTACCTGTGATCCTGCCTGTCGTCTCTCCGTGGCCTCTCCTCCTCTGCAGGAGGAAGAAGTCGTTGCTCCTCTCGGTCACCCAGAGCTTCAGAGCGTTTTTCAGCAGAACTTCCTCCGGGTTCAGCCACATTTCTTCCAGCAGGGAGGGACCGGAGGAAGCCCTCCGCCGTCTCGGTCTTTGCAGCGGCGGTATTTAAAGTTTTCTCCGCCTGTCCTCCGGCTCGGCCCGATCGATCCTACAGCGGCGGGTTGTCGGGTTTCTCCATGATTATCCTGCGCTCCCAACAGCTGCAGGCTTCAGACTTTCTCGCCTCAAGTCTGCGCCTTCCCTCACGCCCGATTTGCAGCAGCTGTACACACCAGCCAAAGATCGTCTATTTGAGAACATGACTCACTCTGTTGTTGAATCGGGTTCCCGCATTTTTGCTGTGTGATTTTTTTATGAATAAAATATCAAGTCAACATTTTTGAAATTATTTTGCGAAGTAGTTTTCGATCCCAGAATCACGAATGATCACAATAAAAGCTTGTTTTATATATATATATATATATATATATGATTTTGTCACAGAAATCTCAGTAATTATCTGATGATAATTTAAAAAGAATATAAAAATTATATAAAAATTATATTAAATCTGTTTCCTCCACAGACTATCAGGTATCTTCTATTTGTCACTTTGATATTTGTTTCGGGTTCATTCTCATGGTGTGAAAGTGTAGTCTAATTATATTATTAATTATATCCATAAAATATATAAACTGTATTTAGCTTTGCATTTCTATTTTTCTTTGTGTCTTTGTGGAACACGAACGCCTGCATCTGCACAGCTTATATTTTCACTCATTTAAAGAGAAAAAGGGTTGTGTAATCGTTTTGTTTTTATTAAAAATTCAATAATTTTGTTGCCACGGTTTTGTTGGCATTTTACAAGGGAGAGTGGCTTCACTATAATGGAAATCCTTCAGTTTGAGCATCTACAAATCATTCTGTCATTTTTTAAAAATGATTTTAGTTTAGTTGTAGATATATAAATGTCTGTAACAATCAGTCGCATATTAGGCTACAACGTTTTGATCAATCTGAAAACACAAGACATTTTAGCCTAGCTGTAAAAATAAAATAAGTATAGTCCATGTTGAATAATGATAATAATAATAATATAATAGCCTAATTGAACAAGATATAGCATAGTAACTTAAAAAATTAAGCCTAGAGAGTAAAGTTGACAAAGCTAACCTTAAGATTACAGAGGCAGCTCATTAGAAATGTAAATAATTGTGAACTAAAACATGATATACTCATTGCAAAAGAACTACAACGACTACAGAGCAAACCTTCCCACATGTAAAAACAAAATGCATTGATGATGTTTGTGGTCCCTGAAAAAAGGGACAGAGTGGGACCCCTTGTTGAATATTTTTCCTCTTACGCATTTCACCTTCCGCCAGTTCCGGCAGAGAGCTACTGGACCTCCTGTGATTGGCCGTTCAGCTGACAGTGTTCAGGTGCTCAGTACGATAATTAGCACACAAAGGCTTATTGTATTTATTATTATTATTATTATTATTATTATTATTAATTCAGTCATTCATCATTAGAAAAAGATAATGCCTGAAGTCATTTTCTGCTGTTCGATAGACCAATTTGGTTATTTCCTAACATTATTACTGATACAAAAATCAATAATTTTACAGCTACTTCTTTAAGAGAGGAAAGGCAACAAAGGAAATAAGGAAAATAAAATGAGCTCTTGTGCTGTGATAACAGAGCAATTCTTACACAAATTAAAATGAATCCCTTATTGTACCGTCAGAATTTTATGACAGAAACATAAATAGTTTTATGTTATGTTGTCAACACAAGCACAAGACACATGGGGGTTGAGGAATACGAACGACATAAACACAAAGATTTCAAACCCCCTCTAGTGTGTCCTGGATCATAAGGAGGGAATAGTTTGCAGGGTCAGATTAATCCATTCGGGACCCCATGCCAAAAATTTGCTGTTGGCCCACATGCACATGTACCCTGGCATCTCCAAGTCCCCATCAAGTACAATACACATCAGACTATACACTGCAGTTTCATTATTTTGCCAAACAACTACCCACCAGTACTCCTGCTGACATAACACTACCTGGCCCCAGCCCCGGCGGGTTTACTGTATGTCACTTACTTTGTGATAATTTGCTCAAACACAACTTTGTTTAGGGAATATGAACCATGTGCACTCAATGTAAACAAAAATGATAAAGGTCTTAAAACTAGATTCTGACTTAGCTGTTAGTGAACTTTAGTGGTGCAAATTCCCCATCAGATTTGCCATTAATGAAAGTACCAAAACGATTTGCCCTGCAGTGAAACTGGGGGTTCTGGTACCTTGGGGACAGTCCATCCTTGATAGGGGCAGACCAGCTATAAATATCACCAAATATTCATTTGATCACAGATTGATCAGACCTGTGTGAATTATAATAAGTAAGAAGAGGAAGAAGAAATAGAGGAAGTTACGCAAATAAAACTGGTAGGAGCTTAAATTAGATAAAAACATCTATACATGTTGTGACACCAATTTCAGATGTTCTGCCTCAAAATCCTGACTTTAAGTAAATAATATGCCATCCACTTCAGTCTTTTTTGTGTGCGTGTTTAATGTGTCATTAAGGCCTACCTTTTTCTTTACATGAGTTGTTTATAAGTTGTTAATTTATGTAACATACTATAAGTATTGCACTGCAATTTTGTTATTTTACTTGAGCATTTGCATTGTGTGATAGCTGATTTGTAGGCCATAATTTAACATTTCAGGAGTAAATATTGTACGTTTAACTCCATTAGATGTATGCGACTGTTGCAGTGTATTCATGCACAAAACACCTCATAATGAAATTATCACTGAGTACAGTTTATACTATTCAGCATTTAATAGAGTTTGCCCAGTTACTGAAACTTCAGATAAGCAGTAGGCTAATTACAAACAGTAACACTCTGAAAAGAACATTTATTTATAAAGTAATGATAAAAACTGGTAAATTTCCAATTCCAATTTCATTTTAAAAGAGGAATGCCTTACAAATGGTGTGCGTGTGCGTGTGTGAGCAACAGCAGCTGTTTGGTTTCACTCTCGGCAGCCAAAAATGGAATGCTCCGCTCCCACTCCTTATGTGGTCATATTGAGCCTCAAGAGGAAGTTGGTGTCACTTTTATTATTGTCCCACCCGTAAAGCATCAGTTCCTCGTCTTTTTAAACAGGAATTACCGAGCTGTAGCACAATTAAAATATAAAAACATACTGTCTGTGTGTGACTTAAGATTTAATTATTTAAAGTGATTTTATTTTAACCGTAGACGTATTGTATTCTCATTTGAAACAGTCATGGCTTTTGTTTTCTGCCGGAATCGGTCCGTCTGCGGTCCTTCTGTTTCCGTGTCTGGAAGGAGAGCAGCGGTGTGATTTCAGAGGAGTCTTTTATCTGTCAAAATGCAGGTTGGTTAAGCTTTATTGGACTTTTAAACACTGTGGCTTAACGTTGGTGAATGAGACGATTTGACA
This sequence comes from Maccullochella peelii, assembly GCA_002120245.1. Classification (NCBI taxonomy): domain Eukaryota; kingdom Metazoa; phylum Chordata; class Actinopteri; order Centrarchiformes; family Percichthyidae; genus Maccullochella; species Maccullochella peelii. The sequence continues at coordinate 31,153 of LKNJ01002361.1, read as the reverse complement.
TCGGCTGTTGTCGGTGTATGGTGTTGAAATAATTACAAAGCATATTTTTGAGACTTAGCTAGCTAGCTAACGGTGTAGCTGGGCGTATCAACAGTTGAAATGCTAGCTTTACCATTAGCTAGCTAGCTAAGTGCTTAACGCCTCAAACCTCCCAAAGAGTCACAGAGAAAGACATGTTGACATGAAATTAACTGGGAGTAGAGCTGAAACGATTTGTGATATATCGATTAGTTGGTAGACAGATATTTGACTGACAATTTTGATCTTTTCATACATTTGGTACTAATGGCTTGGGAAACGGAAATAATCAACATTTTATAGTCATCATTTAATAGTCTACTATTAAACAAAAAAAGGAAACAGCTGAAACTATATATTTTTCTGAGCAGTAGTCCAAAACCCATCTACAAGCATATGAAATGGAAAGAAAAGCTGAAAATCCCCACATTTAAGTGCCTGAATCCAGTAGCTTCTTTCTATTTTTACTTTTTAGCTAAATGTTTTGTCATCAAGTACTTTTTTGTCACCTCGGCAGTACAATAATTGGTTACAGGAAGACTTTCATCTACAGTATTTGTACACTATTTGCAAAATTGTAGTTAAAAATTGAGGAAAATGCAGTTTTTAGAAGCTCATGTTGTCACTTCTGGTCTCAGTCCGAATCATGCATACAGTACATTACGCACATTGCAGGTGAGACAATCAGCAGGTTTAGACACAGCCGCATGTTTACTTTTTCTCTCTGTCAGTTAGTCCAGTTTTAAGTGTGTACCAAACAAACCCACACAAGATAATTTAATTCATTTGGTTCACAGTGTGCACATGCTTGTCTTAAACCATAGCCCAGCCTCGTTCCCAGTTTAGTAAAGCAAAATGTATGTCTTAGACAGAGTTGGTAAACTTGTGGAGGGAATTCGTTTGCACAAAGATTGAAAAATTGAACCCTGAACTTGGTCATTTCTAACACATTTCAGTTTTGAGATTGGCGTTTAGTCAAAAGCAGATACATCACATACGAGAGCTAAAAGGAAACCCAGAGTAACCGTACGTGCTTATATGCTTTGTTTTCTCCCCAGGACCCGAACGAAGACACAGAGTGGAATGATATCCTGAGGAAGAAAGGCATTCTTCCTCCCAAAGAGGTACCTAAAGATGATGAAGAGGAGGAGCTGGCCCTCCAACAGCAGTCTGTCGGTAAGAGAGACAGTTTGTGAGCTATATGTTTCCACCTCACAAAACATGGTTGAAAGTGTCACCTAAATCAATGTACCCTTTGGTTTTGGTTTTATTTGCAGATGTACCTATGAAAATCATGAAAAATATATCAAATATGATAATTGCTTTTAAAGAACGAGTAGAAACATGTAATCAGCTGCTGTGACTGATGTTGTTTCTCTAATCAGTTAAAACATATGAGAGCATGACACTGGAAGAACTGGATGAGAATGAAGATGAGTTTGGTGAAGATGATGAGGCTGCCATTGAGATGTACAGGTGAGTGGAGATTATGCAGGCTAGTACTTGTCAAAATCCACCAGCAAGCTACCTTTTTAAATGATGGCTTGATATGAATAGAGCAGAATGCCGGAAGTAAAAATTGCAGCATTTGGCTGGTGGCTAGGCTTATGCTCAACTCAAGATTGTTTCCAGGAAAAACCAACCTGTCAGTTGTGTTGATGGACCTGGTTGTCCCCTGGGAGTCTGATATATATATATTTGTCATTTCACTATTAAAGTACCTTTTTCTAGTATTCAATTTTGGCCTGATCTCTTAGTTAAAAAACTAAATTATTTTCTCTTAGGTGAAATTATCCTTCATTATCATAGATGCACGTTCAGTTACCAGTACTGAACTAGCATGTTGGTACAACGTATTAGGACATTACTGTTAGAATTTTTGATCATTTTAAGACATGTATAATATTTGAATCTTTTTTAAAAATATCTATTAAGGTAATTTCCTCTTTTAAACTGCTGACAAGCTCTCATAGTGGAATGAGGCTTCTGTAATATGAGTCTGACTGTACGCTGATATGAGATGTGTCTCCTTGCAGACAGAAGCGTCTTGCAGAGTGGAAGGCGACTCAGATGAAGAATGTGTTCGGGGAGCTTGGGGAAATCTCAGGGCAGGACTACATCAAGGAGGTCAACAAGGCCGGAGACGGTATCTGGGTGGTGCTGCACCTCTACAAACAGGGGTAGTTCATCCAACAGTAGTCGAGTAGTGTCCCCATTATGACCAACATTGGCTCTCTACTCTACTGACACTTTTCCAAGCAGAGAGTGCAGCAGTATGATGTTTTCTCTCCATTCATCTCCTTTCCCAGCATCCCTCTGTGTAGCCTCATCAACCAGCATCTGAGCATGTTGGCCAGGAAGTTCCCTCAGACCAAGTTCCTCAAGTCCATCTCCACCACCTGCATCCCCAACTACCCCGACCGCAACCTGCCCACCATCTTCGTCTATATGGAGGGGGAGATGAAGGCCCAGTTCATTGGGCCACTGGTCTTTGGGGGCATGAACCTCAAAGTTGAAGGTAGGAGGACTTTGAACACTTAAATCTTCAGGACCATCAGGGTGTATGTAAAGTAATGCTGGTTTGAGCAAAAAAATTTGAAGAATTGTTGAATCCCACTATTTCTTAGATTTGTTGTCTCAGCAGATTGACATGTTTATAATAGTCAATAAAAAATTTTTTCACCTGTTGCAGTGGTATTTTTGGCATTTGATCTCAATGTAGTGTTTTCAAAAAATTTGTTTGTTTAGACACATTTTAATTTTTGAGTTTTAGTCAGAAAATCTGGACAAAGACAATTTTTATTTGTTCATTGATTCTTAAGTTTTTACAAGTTATACTATTTTATTAAATCTTCATCAAACAGCTAAAACTAATGCAACAGCCCTGCAATAATTTTTTACACCACTGACAGTTTAACAGCCACATCCTGTACATTTCGTCATATTTTATGAGTGACGTGATTGTTATGTGTCCTGTCTGTCCCACCCAGAGCTGGAGTGGAGGTTATCGGAGAGCGGCGCGGTGAAGACAGACCTGGAGGAAAACCCCAAGAAGCAAATCGAAGACAAGCTAATGTCATCGATCAGATGTTCGCTTCCTACACGAAAGGACAGTGACTCTGAGGACGAGGACTATTAGGGAAAAAAAAACAACCCGCCTGTCACTCCAAAGGACCTTAAAACATCTGATGATGGTTTGAGCAGGGACAGAGAAGGGACGGCATATCCTTTATCAGCATATACATTTCATATTTTGACCATGTAGATGGCACTCTTATACAGGGATCAATCCTGCTCAAGGGCACTTGAACGGGACACTTGGCTGGACAGAATCAAACCGATGAGCTTGTTGTTGAACCAGCCAGCCTCCTGTACATCTCTGTGGGAAAGTGGGGAAAACAGCACAACAATCGCTCTTTTGTAATTTAAATAAACATCCAACTCCGTCACCTGAATCTTTACAAAAGCTTCAAAGACAAATTGTAACTTTTATTACGCTTCATGATTAATTGTCACAAAATGTACATGTACATTTAATTCTGTTAAATTAAATGTGAGTTCACCTCTTTGCCACAATAATTGGTGCCAGTTTTGTTTCCTAAGTTCTCTTTTTTTTCTTTTTTTTTTTTGGAATCTGTGTCACTGTTGATTATAAAGAACTTGCTTAAGAGATAGTTTGTATTTTGTGACACCCATGTCTTGTGTAACAGTGCACATGCCAAATTTGTCCTTGGGTGCAGTTCACATTGACTCACACCGATTGACATTTGGAAGCAGGAAGACACATGGCAGCTGTGGCAAAATCTGTACAATGATTTATTTTCTATTAACAAAAAGCCATGTTTCTGTCTAGAGGGACATGTCAGAGATGCTGTGTGTCGCTCCACCAGTCGATTTTAGGTGTGATGTTCAGAGGCTGCCTGCGGCTCTTCGTCTGTTAAGCCTGATTTCCTTTTCTTGTTTTTGGAGATTTTTCTTCTACAACATCACCTCCGGCAAACCTCGAATCTTCTGTTTCATTAGGAAGAAAGAGAAAAGTCAGTGTCAGCAGGAAATCGAACCTGAACAGTGATGTGATTTACTCTCTTAATCACTGGTTCACTGCTTCTTTGCTCTCTGAAGCTTCCTGAAAAGGTTGACTTTTTGTAGACAGAAGAGAAAAGGGTGAAAGCTCTTTGAGTTTGTTGTTCCTCACTGATGTTGAAAGGCGATGAATTTCCTGCCTAAAGAACCTTATTTTAAATATGGTTTCCACCTGGGGGCGTCAGGACTCCTCCAGTAGGTTGCAAGATGATGAAAAATAATGTTCTATTACTCTAATTTATCTAATCTTTGCTTTTTTTGTTTTTTTAAAACTGGATAGTTTGACCTCTTCGAGCCTCTAACAGTCACATGTAAGGGCGTAGGTTTGGTGTCAGAAGTTGGGGGCGGCGCAGCAAAGTTGTAAAGTATTTATTATTATTATTGAATATAAATGATAATGAAATTGGTTATTGTGCTTTCCATGATAATGGTGCTTAAAATCATGTTAAGTTTCCTGAATAGAGACCTGATACTTCATGATAGATAAGTTGTATTTGCATCTTTACTACAAAGAGCTCTGAGCTTTCACTGTTGTCCAATGCTAGCATCTTTATAAGGAGAATATGAACTGTAAACAGAAATATAGATACATTTCTTAAATTGAAAAACATGTAGAAGTGACATAGTTTTTTTTTTTAGCCCTCAATAGTGTCTGCAGGTAGGGCAAACTGTGTAGCCTGAGAAGCAAAACTCAGGGGAAAAGGTTTTAGGTTTGAACTTCTCACAATATATAGATGTATTTATCGTGTGACGAGAACATGTGTCCCAACTGAATGAGACGCGTAAACTTGTAAAATTCGGTTTTCTAGTTTGAAACGTTGCCTCAGTAGCAGGTGCCTTTGGTTTGAGATGGAGCTGTTACTTTTTCAGTGTTTATGGTTTTGGCACAGCTCTTTTTTTTGTGGACAGTAGCCTACCGCTCTGTTAATTATTAATATTTTTTGTTTCCCTGGCTGGTCACTTCCCTGTTTCATCCTCATATACATCCTCACATACAGCTGACAGTTAAAGACCCGTATATGTAAATACGTTTTCATACCAAAAGTAAGACCTTCTTCTTTTTCCTCTGGGATAGCTTGGGGGACAGTCGCATCAAAGGATGAACTGAGTGAGACTGGAAAGAGGAAAGAGGAGAGTTAATTTAGAGAGGAATCAAAGCAGAGATTAAATAATTGGCAACCTGCTGTTTTATATTGAGATGGTATCGGACATGGCTAATGTCAAACATGCGACGGTCTGCATTGCTATGAGTCTTATAACAATTTTTAGAAATGCAAAATACAACAATGAGATTATGATCCATCAATATGATTATATTAGGTCCAAAGTTAATCAGGTCCTTGGATTTATTTTATGTCCAGTGAAATACTGTAAGTCCAAGGAATTTGAGAAGTGAATGAGAAACTTTGGTCTGAAATGTGTCCTTAACAGAGTATAAACTCTCAGATTTGTAACCTTGTTATTTAGTCTTGATCAGATATTTCCTAAATCCTAATTTTGCCAGTTTTAGGCCATTTAATTTAGGCAAAGTTGTTGTATGTGTTTAGACAGTATTTAACATGTGAATGCTTTGGCTTCTTTCGTAGAAAAACATGTTCAAGGTAAAAAGTTTTCAAAAAATATATATACTACTATCTAAATAGTAGCGAAACCCAGGTAATGCATTGGCACTGGTATTGAAAATGTTCCAAAAAACTCACAGAAGTGGAAAATATTTGAATTTTCACAATGGGTGTCATGCTTTTAAGGAGTTTTGTCCACCTCGTATTAAAGTGTCAACTCTCAGAGTGAACCGACTTGACTTCAGATCTCTTCAGTGCATTTAGGTCGTCGTTGTTCACTTCAGCATTTAAAAAAACCCTTTTGTAAATCAGCCTGTAAGCTTCCAGCTGATGTTTTCATGTTCTCTTTGTTTTTCTGTTGTCATTTAAAATGACCAAAAGTGATGCAAAAACTTGGGTGGAATCATTGACTCACTGCAATGAAAGAATTAACTCTTGAAAGTGACATTTTAAGACGTATTGAATCAAAAAGATGACACCACCAGTGGCCTGTTTGGTCCTCTGCTCACCTCATGCTGTAAGGCTCCGACAGAGTTGCGTGCTTTAGAGTAATGAAACAGGAACTGAACAAAAGGAGAAATTCAGAAGGTCAGTAAGCTGCTGCTGAACAAAAAAAAATCAGAATTTAAAAATAAATAAACAGAACTGAGGTCAAAGACTTACTCTTTTGAAAACATTCTGGACTTGTTCCTGTGGGGAAACACAATTTCAGATTAATAACAGAACTAACTATAGTTTGGATATTCCTGATGGTTGCATTTCTGCATTGTCCACTTACACAGCCACTCTCACCATACTTTAACTGCATAAATGTTATTTTTAACATTCATTCTTGTCACATAGAGTACAGTGGAGGGACACAACAACAGTAAGTCCTGTAAAATCTAATTTTAATGCAATGCAACAGCCAATAAATCCAAGAAGCAAATAAGAAGCCAGTCACTGGTGACACTCTGTCATTTCTGAGGCCATAATGAATTGAAGCTTTGAAAAAGAAACTTTGAAGCTGTCCTGAATACCCAAACAGAGTCATGTTTTTCACATTGATAAGCACATACTCTTCATTCTTCCCACACTCTTCCTACATACATACATACATACATACATACATACATACATGTGTTATTTTATCTGACCAGTTCATTTTTGTTGTTTCGATTTGTTCCCCCCTTTTCTCATTTTGTGAGAAAACAGCTTTCTAGCTCCTTGATAGTCAAATGGTTACAGCAAATGCAGCCATGTAACTGCAATGTTGCCGGGTCGACTCCAGCCAGTGACCTTTGTTGCATGTCATGCCCCGCTCTCTGCCCCCGTTTGCTGTTTTTCTCTTCACCTCACTCTGTCCAATAAAGGTGAAAAAAATCCCCGTAAATATCTTGAAAAGAACTTTCTCCTTTTTGTCAGTCAAATGCTTACTTAATTTGTTAGACATTTAAGATATTTTTAAGACGATGGACTAAAATTTCTGCAGGTAAGTATTTGTTTGGATGTCTGGAGGCTGATGATTCTCAGTGGAGAACATAAAATTTTACAAATAAAGTTCTGTAAGACTGTGATGGGGTTCATAATATCAGTCGCTGCGATGGCTGCTACAGGGAAAAAAACACGCAGGTCATTATTTTTAAAGTATCCCCAGTTTTTCCAGTCTTGTTACCGACGGCTTTGCACATACCATCACTGCTCTTTCTGCCAGCATATATCACTGTGCCACACTGCTGCCTCTCCCGCTCAGTCTCTCACTTGCCTGCTACATCCCTCTCCACAATACGAAAAAACAACCCATATTTTATGTTAGCTATTGCACAGAAATCACAAGCCAATTCATTTACAAAAAGCTGCAGCGTAAGGTGATGATCATTTAGGAAAACTTAGCCTATAGTCCCCTAGCTACCCTACGAGCACCACCAATGCCGGAGGCATGGCTTAAAATCTAGAATCGATTCTTTATAACCAAACTTCGTAAAAAGCCCCCCACCTGCCTTAAAAGTGTTCTGTTTAACGTTATATCATTAGCACTTAATCCTCACATTAATTACCATGAACAAACCAGACCATCACTGAGCAGACAGTTAGCTACGGGGCTCGTGGGAAATGTGGTACTCCATTTTTTGAAACTTGAATTTTAACAGTATACTGCTGAGGGTTAGAGGTGAGCAATCATCTCCATGCACCATGGCCTCGTGTTTACAGTAATTAAATCAAGATGTCACAGTTCATTTAGACAGTGATATATAGTATATCGTTATACATAACATTATGTACCTTTAAAGTAGCTTTAAAGTGTTTTTGGTGTTTGCTTTTCACCTACCTCGTCCTGGTCCCTCCACAAAACATCACTCACATCACCACTTTGTATGCCTCGCACCTGCAGACAAACAACACACTTCATTCATTATGAATTAATAATGGACAATGAATGCAACACAATATCTCAGTCTCAAAACTGACCACTGCAGTTTCCCAGGAAATAAATCTTGGACTTAATGCATGTGCAGCTGTTGATTGATGATTAAAGTGATTGATTCATTGAGGAATTTATAACCACCACACCTCTTTTGACTGCTCTTCTATTTTATTTACAACCTTAAAATTAACATTCATTTCTTTACTCACAACCTGAAAATCATTTATTATTAATTGGTTCAAACATCACACGTGGAAATTGGAACAAAGAGGGAGATACAAAAAAACATGCATGTAGTTGTCAGAAAGTGTTAATGAATGTTATAGGGATGCTTTGAGTGTGGATGAATGCAAAGTGAAATGATAATTCCCTACCTTTCGTAACGCTATCCCATCGTCCCACTGATCGAAAGGACTGGCATCTGAGTGAAGAGCACATGTGAGGACATACTGGAAGCATTGTTTATACCAGGGCAGCATCTCACTTGTTTTTTGTTGATACGAACATCATTGCCATCACGATAATAAATATATTAGGAGAAGTCACTGTAACATTATATAATAATACTATAACAATTCATAGAAGTGTGTTTGTGGTCCGCAAAAGCACATTTAAAGTGATTTCATTGTACTTAATTGTACTTTTATGTGCTGTAATTACAAAAACCTTTATACAATAATCTCACGAGAACTGAGAGTATATATTTAGTGCAATACTAAATGTATAGTGACTTTAAGAATCAATTGGACATTTAAAAAATCGCATTTTGATGAAAATCCTGAGGCCTTCTGTAAAAAGTGTTTGTAACTTTACACTTAGAAATATTATAAATAGTCTTAAATCCAAATTTAATCATGACCTACAGTATCTCTTGAGATAATGTTGTGCTTTTCAGAGAAGAGTAACTTAACACCAGCTGAAAATCGTGTTTCAGCTGACCTTCAGCGGTTGAAGTTCTCGCATGGGGGAAGTGATGCTGACGTGTACTCAGGAAGTGTTTAGTACATCCTGACATCACTGCTGCTGTGGGTGTGGTTAGTGTGACAGAGCACAAACTTTCAACTAGCAGAGGTCAGTGAAATGATGCTTTTCAGCCAGGCATTAAGGTGGCAAGTAACTAAATACATTTACTCAAGTTGTGTACTTAAGTATAATTTTGAGATACTTGTATTTTATTTGAGTATTTCAATGTATACTTCTATATACTTAATTTCAGAGGGAAATATAATATGTTTTACTGGATTTGATAGCTATAGTTGTGGGTTATTTTGTAGATTCAGATTTTACATACAAAATAAATGATCACCTTAAAAAATACAATGCATCTTCACAGATAAACCTAACACCAGTATCTGAAGTAGTTAAAATTATCTCCACTTTGACCAACTACAAGATCAAAATGTTATTAACATTAACAAACATTAGTGTATATAATACTATATCAATCTGGAAGGAGACATTTTACATAATGAGTACTTTTAAATCTTTAAGTACATTTTGCTGCTAATACTTCTGTACTTTTACTTAGTAAAAGTAAAATTGTGTATAGAGGGCTTTTACTTGTGCCTGAGTATATTTTACTTTACGTATTTCTACTTTTAAAGGTTTTGTAAAGGATTGTAAATGATTTAAATACTTCTTTTGCCACTGTGTTTCTCTAATAAGGAGTACTTTATAAAAGATTTATATGTTGAAATGGTTATAGAATAATTTATTAATGCTTTACAGGCCAGTGCTAAGGCATTACTAAGGACAACTTATTGTATTATATGTATATGCTCTCCCAGCATAACTTGCTTTGTCATAGCTCTTTGAAGGCCCTCCAATGGACAGTTGGATCATTTATCCCTTGAAAACAAACTGCAGAGCATCCAGACTCAAATACATTTTTAAATAACTTGGTGGTATATTAGAAAGTCATTAATAAAGAATAATTAATGAGTTTCTTACTTTAGAATTTGTAATCACACCTGCAATTTTAGTACTCTATGACAAGTATGGTATTGTTTATTTGAAAAGCACCTTTCAGCCACAGAGGCAACTTTCCTTAATATCGTACTCCATTCCTTAAAGGTTCTGCCTTTACAACAATCCATCAAGTCTGCAGTTGTTAACGTTAAACTGTTGATAAATTGATTTTGGTCCAGATACTCTGCAGCTCAGCTCAAGTGTCCAAAGCGTCTATTGAAGGGGTCTTTCTTTCTGAATTAAAGAGCAAGCTAAAACGACACAGCAACTTACAGTTTTTCTCACAACCTGGCAACACAAAAGTTCTCCTTATTAATGGCTTAGTACTGATCTATAAAGTATTAGTAAATGATTTAATAAAATGATTGAAATGATTTTATAAAAGTAAAGTAGGCCTTAGTAGACTGTGGTACCAGTTACTCTTTAAAACACCTTATAGGTTAAGATTAAGTTGAAATTTAAGAGCCAAGACAAATAAATTAGATCCTCATTAAATCATTGACAATCGCTCGTGATTCTCAGCATACTTTTACATTTGTGAGTACTTAATGGCAGTTTTACTTAAACTCAACTTGATCAGACTTTATGATATTTTATCTCCTACTAGAGGTTCGATCTATAATTTATCTTTTATGTATCCCATGATTAGCCTACTAGATGTTTTTTTAAGAAAGAATAAATCCGAGCCAAAAACATGGAGAGAAAATCTACATTAAAAGTCCAATTAGTGATTTTTGACCACGTGATTTACATTCGTATATAAAACCCGAGAATTTCTCTCTCTCAAAAAAGAAACTTTTTTTAAAATGAAAATGTTTGTTTGTTATTTGCATTTACAATCATTACTGACATAAAGAAACATTACTTTTTAACATAATGAAACATTCATTTAGATATAGTCAATCAGTTTAAAAACGATCACCCACCTGTGGCGCTCCAAGATCCAAGAAACCAGAATAAACATAAAAGAAAAAGTTGTCGCACAGTTGGCAGAGTCATGACTGTGTGTTTCCTCTGTCCTCTTCCTCTCTTAATTCCTCTCCTTGCTGGGTTCGGTTCGGTTCGGGTCCCCTCGTTGGTCTCGGTCGCCAACAGCTGTGCGGTCTGAACACCGTGTCCTCGGCCCGCAGCACTTTAAAAGCACACAACCTCGCGGGGTGACAGACATCCCCACATACACAGTCATCAGCAGCACACCCTGTGTGCGCAAATCCATCGCATCCCCATCTCTCTCTCTCTCTCTCTCTCTCTCTCTCTCTCTCTCTCTCTCTCTGTCCAAACACACACACACACACACACACACACACATTATTCTGGGAATAACACTCTACTGGGAATTTTAACACAGCTGATGCAACTTGGGCTGTGTGCTGATGTCATGTTGTTACTATGACTGGAAATGGATGATAACCCTGAGGAAAAGCAGCTAATGAACTACATTAAATTTTATAAGGGTGTGTGTGTGTGTGTGTGTGTGTGTGTGTGTGTGTATGTGTGTGTGTGTGGAGATTACAGTGTAATATTTGTGGTCCTCATGTATAAGGAAAGATGGCCCTTCCAACCTAAATTGCGCACATATTGTCTCATTAAATAAAAAAAAAAGAAAACACACATAGAGCCTTATGTGAAGCAGAAATTGACCAGGTCAAAGGAATGCTATTTTCAGTGTCTTATGCATGTGGGCTGGGAACTTGTATACAGATGACACAAACAAACTACTGCTAGTAATACTCCTACTACCACAGACACATAATAGCATTTATTAATTCACCATAAGAATAATGAAGAAGATGAGTCACTGTTGGTAGTAGTGACTCAGGCAAAAAGGTTTTATAGGAATCTATTCACTCTGCCCTCCATGATGTGCTTATTGATGCCGACATGTGTAATAGCAAAGCAAGGAAGATGCCTTTAAATAGTATGTAACATGTAAGCCCCCATGTGCTCTAGTTTTGTTAAAGTTGATAGTCAATATATCTGAACTGTCATGTCATCTGCACGCTCCAGACATTAAGGCAGGCACATTTGCTGTGTTGGGACTTGCTGTCTACGTGACGACATTCAGTCTCATTGTTCCGGGTATCAGCTCGCTACCTTTATGGATGATGCAAAGCAGAGCGTGAGCCGTGACCCCCCCCAAACGTCTAGCATTAACCTGCCCAGGGACAGATTAAAATGAGCCATTTGGCTAAATCTGGCACAGTATAGATCATTATAATGTAAATTAATGTGCAACGTTGCTGATATATAAATAACTGCAAGTGAAAAAAAAAAAAGTATCTTATTATGGGGCTCTAAGAGAGTGAGACAGGTTGATCCGAAACCTGATCCAGTGTTGTTTTATTTAACTAATTAGGTAACAGACGTGCTGTCAGCTTGTGCTCTGATGTGGACACTGTATGTTGTTCTGTTCAGGGATTAACTGCTCAGATCAGGTAAACTGGAGACAGATCTGCATTTAACCCGACTGGCGCTCACATTCAACCAGGGAATCGCATTTATCCTGACACTTGAATTTGCACCATGATCTGACCTTTCCAAGAGGACTAAAGGTGACTGACAATTTGTCTTTATGTCAGACATAAATATGACCTCATCTGTAGTCCATTATCACAGACTTTCTGTGTCCTTTTTAATCCATCAAAAGGCTAAAAAAGTAACATTATAGAACACTACAAATGCACTTTTGCTGTAGGAGAACATTTTTAAAGCCCCACCTATGACAATGACTCAAATAATTACATGTTATGTGAAAACAAACACTCGGAGTGATGAAGTCTGCAGCTGCCGTGTTTACCCACATGTACATACACAACCTGCCCAGAACAACAGACAGGCAAATGTTAGCGACTAGCTGGTGAAGAAGGTGAAAGTTTTTCTCAGAAGTTGGTGGAGGCTAAAATTGAGCTAAAAGGAGAGTAAATACTGGACTTCCATTCACAAACACGACGTAACCAAAATGTCCATGTTGCTCCGTGTGTTTTGGATGTGCAAATTAGCAATTTATTGCTAATTTCTCTTTAGCCAAAAGAACTTTATGAGGCAATGGCAGATATGTTACGTATTGTGTCTACTATACTGGCAGCTGCTGTTGATCTGGTTCTTTGTTATGTATGCTTTATAATACATCATGTAATATATCAAACTGAGCTCCAGACATAATTAACAAGAATCTGAAGAGATTTAACTGCTCCAGTTAAATTCTCCCTGTTCTGGACACTTTCTTTTCTTCTAAGAAATACTTTGGTTTTATATGTTTAAAAATCCTTGTTGCTAACACTTTTTGTCAATAAAGAAATGAAAAATGATTTTATATCTACATAGGAAAAAAAACCTGACTACTTATGGGAAGCTCACTGACTCAATGTATCTTGTCTAGCTACATGATTGGTTTAATTTAATTTTGCATGACTACGAGTAACAGGTAATACATTCAAAAGGAGCTATTCAGCAGACTGATTGAGCTTCCCTGTCTTGTGGCCTAGATAAAAAAGCAATAAACTCAAACACTATCACTCTTGAGTCTTCCCAATGTGCATCACATTTGAAGATCTGGTAATCACAGGCCATCTTGTGTGATTGGCCTGGACAAAAACAAGGAAATAGGAATAACTGAGCCACAGAGACGCAGCTGAAGAGCTTCGTATTCACTTTCTCATTTTGAAAGATGGACGTGTTCCATTCAGTGGCACTTACACAACCACAGAGTTACAAAACCAAGTGCTTGAAGTAGAATATGAGGCACCCTGATAAAAAAAAAACCCACACCGTTTATTGTTCTTTCAAATGCCTTATGATTGGTTTTATCAGTCTATATTTATGTTACTTTCCATTATTTTATATTTTCATACACAATTACACATTATATTTGTATTGTGTTGTACAAACCAAGCAAGGAGATCATTTCAGGCTACCACAGTTGTTGGGATTAGGAAATAGAGTCACAACTCGGAAAACAGGTTAAAAATCTATCCAGATGGTTAGAGGAGTCCTTGACGAGTCTGGAAATACCTTCAGAGAAGCGGTAAGTGTTACCTTAAAATTACCTTCTGCACTTTAGCTATGCTTGTGGTGTAACTCTAGGGATGGCAGTGTCAGTCTGTTGGTCAACCATTTTGGTCCAAAACAATTGGATATATTGTCATGAAATTTTGTACAGACATTCATGGTGCCCAAAAGATGAATCCTTGTGACTTTAGTGATCCCATGACTTTTCATCTAGTGCCACCAGCAGGTCAAAGTTTTCATTTATTCAGTGAAATATCTTAACTGTTAGGTTCTGTTGTATCTTGTCGGTTTTCTGTTTATTTTGAAGTCTTGTCTGTCTTGTTTCCTGTGATCCTGCCCTCGTGTGTCTGATTGTCTGCACCTGGTCCCCATTACACACCTGGCCCTGATACCCTCGTCTGTCACTTCCCTATTTATACCTGTCCTGTTCATTTGGTCTTTGTTGGTTCATTGTGCTTGTGATGTGCCAGCCAGCCAGCCAGCCAGCCAGCCAGCCAGCCAGCCAGCCAGCCAGCCAGCCACTCACTCACTCACTCACTCACTCACTCACTCACTCACTCTGCTTGAGGTAATAAGCCCTTTGAACCTCCTGTCTGCGCCTGGGTCCTCTCCCTGCTCCTTAGTTAACACTCAACATCTACTGGACGAATTGGCACAAAGTTCTGTACAGATGTTCATGGTTCCAAGATGATGAATCCTAATGATTTTGATGATCCACTGACTTTTCCACCATGAGTGCCACCATGAGGTTGACATTTGCGGTTTTGAGTGACATGTCTCCATAACTATAGGATGGATTGCCATCAAATTTGGTACAGATAGGTTTTTTCCACAACAGGAACTTTGTAACCTGGAGCTTCCCATAACCTGAACTTCTAAGCACCTGAAAATGTGACACTGCTTTACACCAGGACAAATGTTGTCATTGTTATGTGCTGTTTGGTGGGCGAGTACAGTGAGTTGTGGGACAGACAACAATGGCGCTAATATACATTTCCTTCCAAGTTTACACCTAGGGCACAGACAGTATATATGCATTAATAGAAGGGCCCCACCCGCAGTAGGAGGTCGAATGGAGCAAAGAGATAACATAATGATGATGCACCAGAGGCTGAAACTGGTTATGTGAGCTACAGTTAAGCTTCAAATCCATGCTCTAGGCTCCCTTCATATAACTAATTTCATGTGTCACAGGCAGTGACATGTGTTGAAACCACCTGGTGTAATTTAGCACTGGATAAAATATTGTCAAGAACAGTGGAGTTAATGAGGACCATCAGTCCCCTTGCTTTTGTTAACTACCATTGTCTTGATTAGCCCTATTTATCAATTAACCCTGTCCATTAGGCCTCGTGTGACTCTCTAATATACCAGTAAAAATGCTCCTGAAACTGCTCTTTGCCTACATCCATGACACCAGCGCTGCTTCTCTGATTTTCATAATGTATCCAACTAAGTCATACATTTTTCATGACTTAGTGGCAGGCGTGATCAACACTGGTACTGTGTCTTACAGCTGCTCTGAAATAAGGGCAGGTGAGGTTCCTCATGATCTTACATTTTCCCTGTGCCACAGCGATGGTCACCATCTTTCCAGACAATCTGTTTGGGCAACAGGTCTCACCTTGTAGTCATGTTAGCCGTTTTGTGTTTGGGAGGGGGGTTATTTAGCCTTAAACAATCAGGAGAAACTGATATATCCGTCGCATTAATGTTATTTTAGTCGACATAAATACAACCGTAGCTGTTGCTGGGAGCAGATGGCATGTGTTGTGTTGGTCGAAGAAATGTGTTGAGTTGACAGGCAGGGTCACTCTCACTACTGGACATTAAGTCCCTTTTTTCCATATAGCTTATTTTTATAGTGACGACACCAGACCCATTTAAATGCCTGGAAAAAATCGTAGATGTCAGTGGTGTTTCAGAGGCGTGGAACCAGGCTTTTTGTCACACCCACTAGTGCAGCAATAAGTCACCATTGAAGATGCACTGTTTTCCAGGAAGTTCAAGTGTTGATTTCAAGGGATATTTAAAGCTACATCAATATTTTTCACGTACGGGCTGATTACCACTTACTTTGTGGTGCTCAACATAATCTTAATGATGCATCATGTTTCAGATACTATCAGTACTTTCTCTGTGCAGAGCGTTTTTATCGCTTAAGTAGATAGTGGTTTAGTTGCTGCTCTGTGCGCACAAGAGGACACAGTGTTTCAACATAAATAAGAAAACACTGAATTTACAGGATAAAATGTGCCAGGCAGTGTAAAAAAACAAATAACATGCAACCTCACTCTCACTACTGGACGTTAAGTCCCTTTTTTCCATATAGCCTTTTTTTATTTTTATTTTATTTTATTTTTTGTTGGTTTTGGACTATTTAAAGTAAAGAAATTTAATATATTATGTTACTTTCTGCACCATTAATTTGCTATGGCAAGTTATGTTCAGCAGCTTCTCTAAACTTTAAGCTGAGTTGAAGGCACGCAGTCATGTCAGGATACTTGGGTAGAAAACTATATACTGTATATGTTTATCCTTAAAAATGTACCATATTTTTAATACTTGATCTGCAACAGACTAATGCATCCACATGCACAGAAACCATTATTTTTAATCAGAGATTACTTAAAAAGGTCAAATGCTAATAGTGGGAACAAGAGAACCTGAGCACCATAACTAACAGGATATACTGTACCTATGTACACATAGTCACATGCGTAGGCTGACATGTGTGCTGTGCCTGTACAGCTGCTATCTGTGGGATGCACTGATGAGCAATAGAGCATGATGGTAAAGTGTCCTGCAGTCTGGTGGTTTCCTGTACAGCCTTTTGGACTGATTGGTTTGGTGCAGCAGCTGCTTCATCACTGTGAATGTTGTGATGTTATGATGTTTTTCAGACTTTCTGATGTTCCGATAGTCCCTGATTGCTGTCTGTTTGTGTGCAAGTATGTTTCATTTGCTGCTGCAGCCTCCTAAAGTGTAGAAGTGTTGCTGTTTGATTGCATATGATGATGCAAATAAACACAATGTTCTCCTACTCCAATGTGTTGCAGGCAAAAGTGAGCAAAACAGAATACAGATGAAACCTGTTTTCCTTTTTGGGTTCAGAGGGTAAGGCTGCATTATTCTATCATTTTCTTATTGTCAGCAAATGAAAAGATCAAAACCACCGATTAATTTATCCTAACAAAGTTTTTTATGTTTTATTTGGTGTATCCAAAGTCTGATCTTTTTCTTCTGTGGCAAAGAGCTCAGTTGTTTGCCAAAAACTGGGTGATGTCTTCCTTCATTACCATGAACACACACATTGTAGTTTATTTTGGCTCATTTCCACATGCACTGTCCTGCTGCTGGAAATACTCATTAGAGCGCCAAATATGTATTAGTCCGTGGCTGAAAATAGTCCCCAACAAATGTGCAGTTTACTTGTGATTGAGCAACATTTGCTTAAAACTACAGAGCCCAGCTGTTTTAGAAAATTACTTGGCTTTTCTGAAAGATGGAAACTATATGAGCCCTTTTTAGAGATTTTCAATGCTCAGAAGGAACAGATGGGATGGGGTCTGAGGGAAGTCTGAAAGTATTGAGGGATGGATTTGTCATGGGATCCGTCCAATTCTAACCATACATTTGTCTGTGGAAGGTACTAGAAAACAACCAGCTCTTCTCCAGAGTTGACTTTTAACAGAAAAAGGAAGTCCTGATTTTTCATTGCTTTTTTTTGTCGGTGTGTTTATCAAGCTCTGGCATTAATGAGCGAGTAAACATCACTTTTTTGTTGAGGCCCATCAATGCTCTTCCCCTTATTAACCCCATAAGTCAGCTTGCTCTGCCATTAGACCTCACCTTTAAAATAGCCCAGACTGCCGCATCTTACATGGTCGATGCGGCTCAAGTGATGCTCAGGGAACGTTAAAAGCACACGCAATTCAAAGGGCAACACTTTTCGATGACCATGATTTGTGATCAAATTAGTCTACAATGTTTGGGGGGTTTTTTGCTGGGGGAAAAAGTGCACAGCTGCTGAGTTCACTAGCAAGTACCAATTTCCAACTTGCCTTTTTCTCCGCCTTCTTCTTGATTTGATGTAGAGAAAGAAGACAGAAGTTGCCGCACATCGCTACGACTCCCTTTTAATAAAAGGTAAGGTCATTTCATTAATTGAGCAGGGTTAAAAAGGTATCATGAAGCTGCAAGCAACATGCATATCAGAAGGCTCAGATCTATCTATCTATCGCAAAACCAGTCCAGTTGTCTTCAGCTTAAAACACAGGGGAGTGTCCCATTCTTGTTAAAGTTACTGGGTCTTTTTTTGCAAATTAAATTCTGGTTTTGACCCACATGTCGCCTTTCTATTAAGTGGAAGTGACATCAGAATTTAGCAGTGAAATATAGCAATTTGCTGGTTATAACTTGAATGGAAATACTAAGATTGTAAACACAAAGTAACCAGGCACATTACATACCCCATGCAAGCTGCTGCAGATGCTTAAACGTGTGTGTGTGTGTGTGTGTGTGTGGGATATCAAAGCTATTTGCTTACATGGAAAACACTCAGTTGGATCATGTGAGAAGCAGAGTCAATGAGATGCTTACAATGAATTCTCGATTGCAGCAAAAACACACTTTCGAAAAGAAGATGGAGGGCTTATAGGTGAAATGTAGTGGAGAAGGGTTAGATAGTTAGAAGAATAAAGTGGCATACAATTGAAATACTTAAGTAGTAAAATACCTCAAAATTGCTTGAGTAAATGTACTTGGTTACTCAGTAGTACAAGCAAATGGAAGTAACAGTGCCTGGGTCTTCAGTTCCCACCTCACCAAAGCTTTATACACATGTACTCTTATGCAACAAAGCATCAGATGTTTGTTTTTTTTCTTTTGTCACTACTTAATAAAAACGAAACCCAAACTAATTACCCTCCTTTACCAAGAGACTGTAATTGTACGTGTGTTTGATCAAATTAGATGACTTTAAACTGTTTGCTGCTGCGTCTCTGGGTGCTGATTCTGAGTCTTCTGCAGTGGAGCGGCTTTTTCAGCAGCAGGTGGAATATGTGGCGGGAGACAGATGCTTTCCATTAACACGCAGTGACCAACGTAGCTCAGTCAGCGTGAGTCAAGAGGACTGCAACACCCTCCGCTGGCGGGGTGGGGAGGAGGCGTAAACGAGAGAGGAGAGACAACCATACTTTGTGCGCAGCAGCTGGATGAAAGAATAAAACAACACTTCAGACAATGAGACATTCCCCAAGAGCCCATATAATGTCATTGTATAGCCTATGTGGGGAACACACAAAAACTGAAATGAGAAACACAAAATTGACGACAGCGTAGGCCTAATTGAGTTGTTAAAACCAAAAGCTGCACTGTTTCTGAAAACTTTTATGATAATTATATGTATTAATTATCATATTCCTGCGTGATTTGATGTGTTCACTGGTTTTAACGTGGTCAATATGTCAGTCATATTCCTCATAGGAACACCCCACCAAAACCCTATGTTTTGATGCAACCCAGTTTCACAGTGAAATTTTAAAAAATCAAGGTGTTGATGGAACAAAATGTTTTTATTTTCCATATTCCCCTTAAATGTATAATTATTAACAAATATATTGTTTCCATTTGTTGTAAGGGCAGTAAGCTGAATACATGTATGTTTTTTGTTGGTCTTTTCATTGGATTTTTTTCAGATTTATTTTGCATTTTTGCATTTATTTGATAGTGACATCATCATACCATATCAGCACTATTATTAGTCAGTACAGTGGAAAATGGAAGTATAATTTTTTTTCAAATGTAATTTGAGGTTGTATTTTGCCTTTACTGGTGTAGATTCATATTCTGTCACATCAAAAATGTGTGTGTGTGTGTGAATGTATCATTCTGACCTTAGAAAAAAAACATGAATCCCACTACTACACGTAGTAAAGATGCCACTTTTACATTGGCACCACTGCCCCTTAGAGAGTCAGTTCTTCACAGTTGACCAGCATGTTAAGGTCTTGCCTTTCTTGCATTTCCAGTCTTAGTTTCTACCTCTGAATGTCTTCTTTCCAACATCCAAACATCACAGGCGTCCAACAATAAATGAATTTGGATCCACGCACACTTCATTCTGGGAACGTCATCCCTGAAATGGAAAACATTCCTGGAGCCTTTCAGGACACGAGCAAAGGTGTTTGTTTTCAGTTTGACAGACTTGTTAGATGCAAGCGATCAATAAATCTCCATTCAAACCGGCTTCATGATTTGCACTTTCAATAAACAAATCTTTGGCGCACGCTTAGACGAGCAGTAAAAGTTTACAACACATAAAACACAGTATTGGCCCGGCCTGATGAAGTGCCGTACTCACAGCTTCAATAAAAGCACTTTTACCACGGACATCAAAGCAAAACTGAACTATGGAGGATAATCTGCTAAACAACACTGAAAAAAATCCTATAACTCAGAGTGACATCTATCTGCAGACCTGTTTGTGTTCAGCAACTGATTAGTCAAGAAAACATTTATTTGTATAGACAAAGATTTGGGTACGTGCAGGTGGAGTGAGTGTTGCAAACATACATAAATACACACATCAGGTTTCAACTTTGTCTCGGTTGCTGGTTTGCGCTGCTTGCCAGTGCAATACCTTGATTTTTTTCTTTCTCCCACAGTAAAAATTGTGGAAAAATGGCGAGTCAGAGGCGTTGTCACTGTAGCGTCCAGTAGGGAAACGAAGGAGTGGAGAATGTGAGCTCTGACAGCCATCAACGAGCAAAAAAATTGATTCAAAGGTCAATCAGAAAAGTCGACTCTGTTCACACTCAACTGCAGTTGTGTTAATGCTTTTTTAAGAGATTCTAGCAAGGTTTCATTTTCATACTTTGGTACTTTCAAACTGCTTTATTTGATGAGAATAAAGAGGATTATTTTAGGCCTGATAACAGCATGTTAGCCGGAATTAGTTAAGCCACATTTGAAGAACAGGGCCCAGGTCATCGAGTGGTGGTTTTCAAACTGTACTTGGAATAAGATCTGGTGAGGGGACTATTTGTCTCTTCACTCCTGTGATGTTTTGCACGGAAGCCGAGAACGGTCGTGCTTGCAATTATTTGTTTAATGCCGTTATCTCGAGATCACAAGTTAATTACTTTGTTATCTCGAGATATCAAAGCTTGTTTTATCTCGTAGTCTTCTCCTTAAATGACGAGGACTGATCTGAATGTTATCTCTAACAGAAAGACAATGCAAAGGTAGGCTGCTCCTTGATCTGACATTTTCAGCTATCATCAGTTGCTACAGGCAACCTGATCTCTCATAAACCTTATAATAACAATCTTTTGTTTTCTTGTGATGACAGGTTGATTATCTCGTTATCTCGAGATTACAAAGCTCATTTACTCGAGATAACAGCATTAAAAAAAAATTGCAAGCACGGCCGTTCTCGGCTTCTGTACTTTTGATCACATTCAAAGCGACCTTTTTTCTATTTTCTCAGGTGATTAGTTTCCGCATGTCTGTGTCTGTGGTTTCTATCTATGGGTTGGACGTGGGTTCTTTACTGTCTGCGGCCGGGTCATGTGTTGGATGTGTGCTTATGTGTTTTACTATAAAACACATTTTCTTGTGTGTTTCCTTGTAATGAAATGTGCTTTGTAAATATGAACGAGTGGATGGGTTTGTGATGGCTAATGGAACTGTGGCTCCTAATCTAGTTAAAAACCAACGGTGAGGGAATGTTAATATGCCTCTGCAAACCCATGAAATGCTATATGCATACATTTTTTTACTTTTTCTTTGCAGCTTCGAACCATTTGAGCCGCCTCAGCACACAAATAAGTAATAGTGCTATCATTGTATCAAGTTAAAGGCAATGACGTTGTTTTATCATTTTCATGACTTGAGAATTCTCCATTTGATCTGAAAACCAATGTCACTCCTCAGAGGCAGATTGAAATTTAAAAGGTTCCCTTCGTGCTGCCTTAACGGCTTTCACTGCCCACACAGTTGCCACTGGAAACGTCAGAGCTTCTCATATTTTATATGTTGTGTTCCTGACTGTGTTCTACTAATGCACAGAGTCATGCAGTGACTCACGGTAGAACAGAACAATGTCTATCTGTACGGCCTAATTAGTAACAACACTTTCTGAGAATCAGGCCCAGCAGTGTTGTGAGTGTGAGTCTGGTAAGAATCGATTTGTCAGAGGAATTTTATTGGCACAAGAGCTTATTGGCAGCTTGATAACACCCTCCACTAGTAACCCATATGGTTCAGCAACAACGGGAGGAACATTTAAAACATTTATTATTCTATCAGTAAGTTTAATATGCATTTATTTGACAAGCAGAGTAAAAGTTATCTGAATGGAGAACTGATGTTTTTAATTGCAATTGAGTAGACATTATAAATATAAGACAAGATTAAATGTATTGATCCCACACAGGGAAATTGAAGAATATGAACTGGGATTAGGAAAATTAGGTAAACTTCACATTATAAAACATATAATACAAATTGATCATTTCAATAGAAAGTGGCCTTTTCTGGTTTCTTCACATCTCTCAACTTTGCTATATCCCAAAGTTAAGACCCCTTTCTGGAAAAAGTGGGCAAAATTGGTACAGAGTTTTAACATGTGTTAAGGAAACAAAACTGAAAACATAATAATAAAATAAAAAAGAGGGGCATTGATTAATTTAGACAAATTGAAAAAACAAAATCTGTGTGTCACAGAATTCATGTTTTGATTGATGAGTCAATCATGAATCCCTGAAAAAACTGAAATCCAATGAGGTTGGATCTAGAAAAGTTGCTTCTATACATATGTAATATTTGGCTGACAAAATATATGGTAAAAATTAATCAAAACAAAATAATTGCAAATGTTATCAACAATAAATCTAGCTAATCTAATTGTTCTCGTGTGTGAAAAAAATCTCCAAATGAATGTTGCAGTTCACATTACGGTTTTAATTTATTATAATCCTCAACTGGGAGCAACATCAGTATATTCCAATGTAAATTACTGAGAGATATTAGAGCAGGGAACTCAGGAGGAAGAAAGTTTCATCTGACAAACCACATGAAGCTGACTAGATTTGCCTTGTAACAGCTGTGTGTTTAAACCAGGCAACGTCTCCAGGAGTCAGACTGCCATCTTGTGGCACACAAAGCTGCTTGCATGATGCATTAAGTGTTACATCGGTTAGTTTACAGTAATTACATAGTTACTGCTAACAGTGTAATTATTCATAACTCTGCCAACAACAAAAATGAATTTACCACGTTAACATCATACTAGTGAGATTAATTACATAACTGGAAAGGTTGAAATGTTCAGTTTTCTACAATAAATAACCTGAACTGATGAATCCACGACAGTATCACTTCAGTTATTACAGTTTCTTATCATTGAAGTTCATTGAATTAGTTATTTATTGAAACAGGCATTGAGAGCATTGAGATCAAGATCTCTTTTTCAAGAGTGACCTGAGTATACGGTACAAAAGCACAGACAATTCAGACAATTTAAACACACAGTAGACAAATTAGTTACACACAAACAAAAACAATTACAGGTGGTATTTAGGATATGTTTTATATGTAATGTGGAGCTGGAACAAACAGATATATGTCCTGACTTTGACGACCTTGAAATCCAGGTTGAAACTCTTTCCACTGCCTTTGACTGAACCGCTAAGTATCTATTTTTATCCACTTCACACTTACATCTTGACCTATCTTCTCTTATTTACTTCTTTTTCAATGGTTTCTATCATTTTAATGTTTTGTGTATGAAATGTACAAATAAATTTGCCTTTTGTTGCCTATCTATAATGTTAGAAAATCTTCAAATGGGATGAGAGATTTAAATTTCAGTGGTTTTGCAACTCATTCCATTTGTAAGGAACATAGTTCTTAAAACCCGTTTGCCGAGCTCAGTTAGAACATGTGGTCCAGCTAAGTTAAAATAACCTGTGACCTGGCATTGTTATGTATAATATACAGTACATGTATAATGCACCACATTTATGTAAGGCTGCCGGGGTGATGAGGGAAGGGGTAGGGTCAGGTGATTGACAGGAGCAGGAAACTAAAAACTGGTGGACCGATGAAGCGTGGAAGGGGTCTGGACGGTTTCATGAACATGCAAGGCCCAAGGGGAGGAGAGAAGTTCTGAGGTTGAGAGGAGGAGAAAAGGGAGAAAGAGCAGGTGTCATCATGACAGGCTGAATGTCCAAAGAAAATGCAAAAAGAAAAATCAGAAAAAGATGCTCAGGTTTGGGGGTCTAGCTCTTGTCATCTATAGATACACAACAGCTTACGTGCTGTCTGATAAAAGCTAGTACTCCCTTTTTAATAACATATGAAATCTAATATTATATCTATACAATATCTACTAGTGTTGATGTATTGTTATCTTTCACTGATCATTCTGATCTGACTACGTATTTCTTATTCTAAAAAGAAATAACCTACCAGGTATAGGTCAGACTGAAGCCAGAGGTGTGCTAGAGAGTGTGACCATTATTATAGTGAATGCAATTACCTTTCCATGTAAACTAAAGGAAATGGGAACATCATTTGTGCAGACTGCAGCATTTTAGTGTCGTTGTTCAAATTGTTCAAGGATGTTGTTAAACAGAAAACTGAATGAGGAAATTTATTTTTATCACCTTGCCTTTTGTGGAGATTATGTGTGTGTGTATACATTTCGGAGGGGATAAATCCGACTGGCACAGGCGCCATGGCAACCATGGCATCCCCTTCCTGCTGCATGTGTGAGTGTCAGCGGGAGGAGCGTTCACGTGTTGCTGCTGATCGCTCTCCTTATTCACTCCCACTGACTCCACACACACACACTGAATATTGCACACTGGAGCTGGAGGACAGGTGGTGCTGTAGGTGTGTGTGTGTGTGTGTGTGTTTATTTGTTTATTTAAAAGGATCCCCATCAGCTGATGCCATAGCAATCAGCTAGTCTGCCTGGGGTCCACACCTGACATGCAATACATAACACATTACATGAACATTAATTGCATTAATATACATAACATTACATCAATATAATGTACATGAATACAAGATTCTTCAGCAATATATCTGTATCATCTCTAAAAGAGGCACATGCATTTTTCTTCATTCCCATGATTTCATTCAAGGTATTCCAAAGCTTTTTACCATCATGTTTAATACTATTAATTATTTGCCTATACTATTCTTTCTTCTTCCTTTTGTTCAGTTTAGTCACTTGGTTTCTCAGTTTACAGTATTTTAATCTGTCCTCCAATAAACCTGGTTTTACTGCCACCAAATTTAGCTTCGTCCCTTTGTTTCATAAATTTTTTAGAGGTAAATCAATCCATTGTGTTGTTTTAGTTCCCATAAATATATTCATGAAAGCAGTTAAGGAAGCCTCTGGGTCATAAGCACTGTACACACCACTCCAGTCAATATTTCTAACATCCTCCACAAAGTGATCAATAACAAATCTTTTGTATGACTATTGTATATCTATATACAAGTTTGCCCGTTTCTACTGTGGTCTCTATTGTGTGTGTGTGTGTACTGCTGTAACCACCCAGGCAGTTGGCAGCCTGGGCGCATGTGTTTTTACTGAATGGTGTTGGAGCCACGTGCTGGCAACGAGGGACACTGTGCACTTGGCAGAGATGGAGGACAGGAGGCAGAGAGTTTCAGTTATACAACCGTTTCTGACATTTGATATTAATGGCAGGGAAGGAGCATTCAGTGGATAAATACAGAACAGAGCAAACAGCCACGAGAGGGGTCCAGTCACAATCCTTCAATTTAACTGATTAAGAAATGAGACACTTTGTGAAGACAAGAAGAAGACTTCTTTGTGAATGTGACATAAAAATACAGATTAGGCTTTCAGACATACAAACATTGTAGTGTAAATCATCTTATTAAAACCTCAGCGAGGAAAGCAATCAGAGAGCAGGTTAGCTAACTGCAGAAGAAGAATTATACAAAGCAACTGTAAGAGCAAAATGTATCATTATGAGTGTTATGTAGTGTCTTGTGTTTTATGGTATTTTGTTATTATCCTAACAAAATACAGTTTGTGACAGTTTTGTCTGACGTAAAGTACACTGGTGTTTCGGGTAGATTTGGTTTCTGCCCTGTGTCCTTCAAGGGGCAATGGGAGAACAGTCTGTCTTGTATTGGTGCTTGGATTTGATGTTTGTTAGCGTAAGGCACAGATGCTTAGGTCAAGGTCCGACAGATTATGACTGTTTCTGTACTTCGGGGTCAGACTCATCGTACACAGCTTGGTGTATGATCTCTGTCCTTTCAGCTGAAATAGACTCCCTATTTGTGTGCTCTTTATTCTTTTGCTTAATTAAATCTACAAAAGACAACTGTTTGTTGAATCATCATTTTATTTGTTCACTTGTCCACAAGGGAAATCATAATTTCCACCACAGCAGCTACTGTATATTTACGTAACGTATATATTTAAAGTGATGATTTTTGCATGCAGTGTCTTTCTCATAGTGTGTTCTACGTTCTGTCATGTTTTGATTCGTTAGCAACATGTTACCAGAATATTATTACTTTCCGCTTCCTTGTATTCTTCTTCATTCCAGTAATCCAGTTAGCCTCCATACCTGTTTATCCTGTTCTGGGTCGCGGAGGGGCAACAGTCTATTCCAGCATGAATGAGGCAGGGTACACCTTGGAAAAGTCACTAGTCTGTTACAGCTCCAACAAACATTCACAGTCACAGCAGGTTTGAATTTAGGATCAGTGCTAAATACAGATATGTGACAATTTTTTTATATTAAATGTTTTTTACGTTGTTGATTTGTGAAAAATATTTTTGGTTTTGTTGCTGTAATCTTTATGTTTTTACTAGTTAATTTATTTTACCCTTGTCTTATTGTCACAGTTTTCTGCCTTGGTAATCTGTTTGTTGAAGTGTTGCTTGTATTGTACCTGTATTATGTGTCACTGAGAACAGCACACGGAACAATAGAGCATTGAAAACCCTGGGATACAGTAATTAATGTAACCTATTGAGACTCACCCCATTCTTGGAAGCAAGTGCAGAATGACTGCAGTAGGCCATCTGACTATCAGCCAGGACAGCAGAGCAAGCTCTCACGTGTCGCTGTCTGGCTAATCATATAAAGACAACCCTAACAACTTGTACACTCTGTACTTCCTCCCTCCCTCCCCTTTTAACTTCAAACCAACCAACACAATCAATAAAGCAGCAGATAATCGTGATTCGTCATGTTCACTTCATGTCCTACAGCGATTGTTCTGATCTGAAAAGAACATCTTGTCCGAAACTAAACTCCCGGCTTGTTTGTTAGGTTCAGTTTTTCAAGAAGTTGTTTTCTAATAAAATGTGCTACATGACTCATTCTTGGAAACAGATTGGTTTTTTCCATTGCCATTTCTTTGTACAGAGAAAGTAGTTCATCTATTTCAAACATGTGCTTAAATTTAACCAACTGAGTTTAACCTTTCAGAAAACAGCTGCATTCAACAATGGCTTCTTTTTGCACGTGAGACCCATGAGAAGCAGACGAACAAATAAAATAAATAACCACCACTAGTGACAAAAGTATATATTTTAAGTGCTGACAATCTCTCAATAGACCCAGTCCGCATCGAAATTATATTAGCTTGGGCCTGTTTACCATAAGAATGTGTCTAGCGCTTTAGGATTTAAGATGTAGGTCAGTGTTATATGTACTCGGATGTGTTTACCCATCATTCCATCTGGCTTTTGACTCCTATTTAAAGGAACCTGATCGCGTGGTTGTATAAATTAGCCAAGCATGTACTGTGTAAATACTGTGTCTCTCAGTAAACACCACAGATGCTGGTTTTATCATGCTCTTAATATGAGGAAATGAGAACAGCTTGATGGTTATTACTGTGCACATAATGCTGATTGTCATCGGGCCTGTTTTCATACTGTGTCATGCTCACATGTGAGGTACCTCACCCGTCAGTGGGTGTAAATAAATGATGTGCTGGCTATTTTCCATGAGTCACGCAGCAGAAACCTCTCTGCTGGCAGTGACTGTTAGGATTACAGTCCAGTAGAGGAACCTCAGGTGTGCGTTGGGATTACTACAGGGATTAAGACATGAGGTGTTGGCCGCAGTGACTTGACAGATGCTGGCAGCTACTGTGTAGACATCTGATCAAGGCTCGACACTGTACATCTAAAAATAAAAAATAATTTGTCAAGTTAAATGACTGGGACATTCACTGAGCAGGGGGGTGGGTGAGAATGAATATATGTCTCTGGGTTAATCGTTTCCAGTTTGTTCCACTTTTTCTAAAATAAAAAATTAGGGAATTTGTTGTTGTTAGTGTTTATTTTGGATTTCTGAAAAACAATCTGATAGAGAGAATCAGCAACACCAACCAGACGGAAATAAGAGTTTAAAAATAACATATTCAGTGAACAAATCACTATTTTTTAGACCTACCTTAGAGGGATTGTGGTGCCTAGTCAACCACTCATTTTAATTTCCTCCCTATTTTACTCGTCCCCTTCTATTGGAAAAAGCATATTCTGAGCTGTGTGTGTCGCAGAGCAACTTTACTATGAACTGTGGTAAACAGGGTGATCTTGGAGCAGGAAACAATACATTTTGGCTGAGTTGTGGGCCTGCACACATGAAATAAAATGAAGACCCTTAGTCAGTAAGCATCTTCTTTAACATACAGTATGTGTATCCTGTTCATCATATATGGGAAATACATATATATTTGTGATACATATATTATCTTTAAATACCTCGCCTATATAATTTGTAAAACAGTACATCTGAAGTTGAGCTATTAGTGAATGTGGCCTTTATAGGCTTTTATAATGGGTGCAGGGCCTAGTAGGATGTAATCATTACACATGCACTGTATTAAAGAGCTCGACTAGTCCTGCCTTGAAATAAATACTTTCTTAGACCATAATTTGAAGGTGGAAATGAATAATGCAGTATTCCTCAAATGCCTTATTACAATATACCGGTAAACTGTCATCAAAAACTACTCACAGGCAGCACTGCACTGACATTCCTCATTGTCAAAAAAAGGGTTGTATGTTCTGTTGATTGTGCACATTGCGTTTAATTCAGAAACACTACTTTCATACACAAGTGGTGTGACACAGGAGTCATGCAGGCACACTGACTGAGTACAAAGAAGAGAGTTTTATTCATCCACGATACATTCAACATGGTTCATTTTAAGAAGGAAATTAGTGACTGTTGGGACTCTTATGTTGGATGAAGTGTGACAGTTGTGATGTAATTATTTTTGGAATAAAATAGTTTTCCAATAGCCTAAATGCTCAAATCATACCCTCTGTATACAGCCCAAACCCTCCATCAGTCACCCAATGTCACCATCTGGTGGATATAATCTGACATAATAAATACTTCGGCAGAGGTTTAACGTCAAACTTTGCTTTTAGTTGTGAACTGACTAACTTTTTTGGGCCAAAGCATAAAGTACACATTTGAATTTTAGACTTTGTCCTATTAAGACTTGCTGCCAAACACAGTAATGGTGGAACTAGTTGTACTAGGACATGATCCTTTTTCAACTGCCAAATAGTTTTCTCTGTTGTGTAAGCATTCCAGACTCAGAAGGCTGCAAGCATGGTAAAATATTGTACTTTATGTTTTGTCTGAATTTTGTTTGTAGTCAATTTAACCCATTGTTAGATCCATTTTTAACTACTTCACTATTCTTCTATTGGGGTATTTTAACTGACCAAAGTTGGTGTCGTCTTTGAAGGGCAATAAACAGCATGTTAACACTGGGACATGAAGGTTTAGACTATTCTATTTTATTCTTTTGTATTCTGACGTTACAGGCTAATCAGCAATAAGTGTTTTCTGTGGCGGTGCTAACAACAACTTTAGTGTTTGACACAGATTAGTTCAGTTAACCTGATGAGTAGAAAAACCTGTAATAATGGATGAGGGCAACAAGCTGGTTGTTTTCCCTTGTTCTGTTCTTAGTAGTGCAGAGGTGTTCAGCTGTAGTGGGTGCAACCACCACCTTCGCATTTTTATGTACGCTGAGAAAGCATCTCATGTCATATCCTTCTAAATTATTTTTGAAAAGCTGATGTCTAATAAAAGTACAAATCTGTGGGTGTCAATTCATCTTAAGCTTGGCTACGCAATGGAAGGAAGATTATTCATCATTGTCACCTCATGTGCTGACACACTTTACTGACAGGCTTTGGCATGAAGCGTTCCAGCATTTCTATTTCAAAAAAGAGATCTATGTCAAGAAATAACAAAACACCAAGAACAAAATGTGGGTCACTCAAGCCTGTTTCATAAGGTAATGAACTACGATAGAAAGCAATGCAAGTTTTGTATGTAAGCATGAAAAATAGACAGTGACAGAAAGCTCACTATCACTATCAAGCACCTACTGTTGTTCCATGAGGTGGGCATTTGTATATTAATGCAGGTGTCTGCATGGGTGGCCTACATCGGTCCACACATGTCTGTACCTGCGTTAGTGCGCAGGTTATATCACTCCATGATACCTTATCAAGAGATTCATCTTGTTTGAGTGGCCTCTCCTTTCTGTTACAAGACCCCATCTCTCTCTCTCTCTCTCACACACACACACACTTCCTGCATGATGTGTAGATTAGATAGGACAGCAGTAGTTTTATGATACTTCAGGGTAATGAGTCACAGAGGCTCGTGTCATGGTCCTTATACAACGTTCTAATTATGAAAATTCCCAGGAGGGAAATTTTTGTAAGAGATGCTATGTACTGAAAATATGTTGTTTTACACATTTCATCGCTGCAGATCCGTCTAGCTTACTGGTGATACATGTAGCATTTTTAAATGAATACATTTTATTGTCAGTTGTGAAACCTTATAGTAAAAAAAGGTTTTCAAATTCCAACATGACATATTTTCCCAAGTATCTCTAGTGGTATCTAGCCCTGTAGATAGTTTTTGTTTCATTTACCTATAGGTTTTGAGATATATGTCTCAGACTCCCCTTGCTTCCTGCTTCTTACAGTGCAGACGCTTTGCTGCTTGCTCTCCGCTTTGCTTACATTCTTTTTGTATCCTTGTTT
>LKNJ01002360.1:861-65253 GCA_002120245.1 Maccullochella peelii | reverse complement strand
CAAAGAGGAATGATGACAAACAGTGGGGAATAACTTTTGAGGGGGGACGGTGGCGTGTGTGTGGTGTACTAGCCTCTCCTGCTGGTGCCGTTGCAGCTGCCTCTGAAGTCTGGGGCGCTCTGCTCTGCGGCCGCAAAGCGCTGGAGGGGCGTCTTTGAACAGACAAGTCGTGACAGGAGGGACCGCGGTCTCGGTGAGGCTCACGCCGTGGAGAGTGAACACTACGAGAGATAAGGTTTCACAGGGGAACCGATTCCTTCTGCTGCCAGTCGAAGTTGTAGGTTTGGTGGGAGGGGCTTAGCGGAGTGATACAAGGCAGCAGAGAGAGGCGGAAGGTTTTGCATAGGTGCACAGATTTTTCCCCAGCTACCCCAGCTTTAATTAACAATACTATTAAATAAAACTTCACTGTGGTTTGCATTTAAGTTATTCAGACCTTGTTACGGTGGCCCTGAGAGCCACTGCAATTTAAGAAAACACATGCAAAGAGACAAAACACATGCAAATGAAGAAAACATCTTCATCAATATGACAACACACGCAGCTTTTAGAAAAAAAACACAACTGTGTTTTTGGTATTTGCTTGTGTTTTGTCTGTGTTTTCTTAAGTAGCAGTGCATTGAGCTTTCTTATAAACTTATATTGTGAAAGAGACGTTTGTAAATCAGTGAATAATGTTTTTGAGGTACATCAACTTCCAAGTATGAACACTTATTTAAATCATTAATGTCCTAAAAGTTGTAAAATTCACTTATAGCCGAATCCTGTCACTGTCGTTCATGTGAGTGAGCCCGAGACCGAGCGGGTGGGAGGCGGGGTTAAAGGAAAGGCTAGTGACCTTGCGCTATGGGCCGCACGATGCAGAAGCTATGCGGGAGATCCGGGTAATTTTATACTTGGAAGTCGACCTTTTTTGGCTTCATGCGCCACTGAGCAACTTTCGTAGGAATGAACGGGGCCCCACCTCCGACGCTGTATCCAGTTCTCTTTATACATCCATGGGAACCCCCCATCTTCACTGCGCTTTATGTAATGTCCTGTATCACATAGGGTAAGACGTTAAAAGAAACATATGGGGGTTTCTTGGATGAAAATGTAAAAACACTGCAATGTTAGGCATATATTTTGCAGTATTAATTAGTATGTAGTGTATTTAGCAAAAAGAAAAGCAAAAAAAAATACAAATGCGGGAAATGTTGACAATAAATGTAAGTACAATTAAAGGCTCTAAAGAGAAGAAGGAGAACAGCAGATGTTACATTTTTGTTATATTTTTGACACAATAGGAACCTTAAGTTACCTATCAACAAAGATCTGAATAGATCATTAAATGTCCGTGGATTTATTCTTACATATTCATAAGGTCTCACAACCAGATTATCCTTTTGTCTGGGATCCACGGCGAGTCTTTGTAAGGCGTATGGAAATGTCTACAGAAACACCAACATCAGCATTTCTAGCTGACAGCTAGAAATCCCCCACTATAAGCCTCTAAGGAGGCTGCAGGACAAAGACACAGACATGGACATAGGCACACACACACACACACACACACACACACACACACACACACACACACACATTTTGCCAAGTCCATACAGTTTGTATTACAACCACAACCCATGCAATCACAGGGTCTACTACTAAAGTAATACATCAATACACCAGTAATTATACCAGTTATGGGTTGGGAAAAAATATGAAAACCTTGATATACACTGCTTAAGTTGGTTGCCAATACTCTGGAAAAAGGACACAGTAGCAACTGAATAAACAACGGCTGCAATTCAATAGGTCTGCTGCCTGCATACTTAAAGAAAGCAGTAACACAGTATTGAAGCATTAAAGGGATTTTTTTGTAATATGATACGTTTTTATTGCAGTGTGTCTCATTAATGGAGGCAACTTCTTTCAGAGATGCAGAAGAATTTGTATTTTTAAAAAGAGTCCCTCACTTTCTCAAATATGTTTCTGGAGTCAGGTTATGATCATCCTACATTTTGTACTCTGGCTTTTCAGAAAACTACAGCTTATTTTTTTATAACTGCACAACCTGCAAGGAAATGCTGCTGAGTTTCATTCATCAGTGTCGCTCAGAGGACTGGCATGAAGGAGGCAGTCTGCTGAATCTGGAAATGTGCCTTAATTAATCCGGGCGTTGTCTGCTGCCTCCCAGCAATAATGGAAGGGCAAAGGCCTCCTCCCATAGACCCAACCCTTAAACACCACATGGTCAGAGAAATGACTACTGACCACAGCTTTAATTACCAGCAGAGGCGAGAAACAGAAAAACCATATCCAGCAGAGACTGGGAATGGCCGCCCTTCCACCGAAGTGGATACTAATGGACTGAAGCGTTACAATTTAAAGCCAAATCAATGACTCTCCTTATCTCTGTCTCCTACAACTTCAGTGGTTTTCTAATGAGGTTTCCTGAACTGCTCTGCATCCTCAAAAGACATGAAAAAAGTCTGAATGAATCTGTTTTGATCTTCTACAATAGAGAATACTTACACTTACCTAAATCTCTTGTGGTTTAAACACTCCACTGCTTATCTGTGCACATTCAGTGCAAAGAATGCTCAGAAATGTCGTTTCCAATGCTCTACTACATATTATTTTTATATGCACACGCAAGCCTTTGTTCTAATTACAATGATCAAGGTAGCAATATCCACCTTGATCAAAGACCAAAAACTAGGCTATGGCAAGTGCTTAAGCTCATCTGAGATCTGTGTCATTGCTAAAAACTTTCTTTTGGTTAGGAAACAGGGAGGCTGCTATCCACAGTGGTCTCACAGTGGCAGAGACGTATCTCTTTAAAAAACTACCATGAAAAGAACCACAAAGCTGTTTGTGGCCCAAGGTATTTTATTAACAGCAGCTCTCTCCCTCTACTCATATATAAGTCATGAAGAAGCCCTCTTGAGTGTCCTCTCAAATCCCCTCCTGTATTTATCACAACTCATCTCCCCCAGGGTACCTGACGTTGACAGATTAGGGGGTCTCTCTCACGGCGTTAGAGAACAAAGAGCCAACACGAGACACCCCTTTACTTCCCCCAGGCGTCCAGCAATCTACCTCCACCACCCCTCATACTAACGTCCTCTGGGTGAGGTTGTGCGAAAATGAAATGCACTGTCTGGAAATGCTTGTTAGTGCCTTTTCCCTTCCATAGGTTTAGAATATTAGATGTGTATACATTTCAGCACATAACCTTTATGTGCTATGAACTATCTAATTTACATCCAGATCTAGGGATGGGATTTCCAACCATTAGACTCTGAAGACATGATGCGTCCACGTGTCGTGATGCATTCTCATGTAGCAAGGGGCTAATTCATCGGTTATGCCAGTATTGATTTTACACTTAATCCAAGTTAAGAAATCAACATGGAAGCTATGTTTTAGCATCTGCAATGCATGGTAGCTGTAACATTAATTATGATAACTCATCCCACAAGCCTTCAGATCTTGTCTCTGTTATGGCTCGGAGCTTCTTTCTTACAAAGCCACTGTCCTACCGACACAGTAATGAAAATCCATACTAGCATGGCTGCCTCATCATCTCACAGTCCACAAATAAAAAAAAATGTCACAGTCAATTGAGCCTCCGAGGGCTTAATAAGATGTCAGACATGCAGAGAACATCTGGCCTTTAGAAAGTCAAAAAATGAACAGAAGGAGGGGTCGCCAGATTATCCCATTTAGTGCAGTGTCAGCAGAAAATATATAGAGGGGAGACAGAACGTAGTGGAGATGATTTGTTTCTCCCCTGACCCTCCACAGGTTCAACCCTGAGAGCTTCAAAAGAATATAACCCTTAATCTTGTCAAAGAAAATTGCATATGCAAACAACCCCCCCCCCTTTAACATTTAAAACCACATCAGTCATCATAATAGGGAGAAGAAGCAAAATTTGGTTTTATTATTGTAAGTGTGAGGAAGACATATTCATGCCCACATCCTCCTGTAGACAACTCTGCTTTACTTATGCACTACAATGTAATATTAAATGACATATTGAATCACACATTGAATATTTCTCCCAAAACACACATTTTGACATTTATGTTGCTTCCTTTTCTACTTTGCCAGCATGACACAATGTGTGGAAAAGCAATATTAAAAAGCCACTAAAATTGGCATTCAAGTATTTTTGGCTGCATTTGTGTGGTGGATTAATAGTTGTAGTTAATAGTTAATGTGACAGAGTTTAAACTGCCTTTGTTAACTGGAGCTTTGATCAAAACAATCAAAGGGAGCAAATGACAAATATGGGCATGCCATTTAGCCAATTTCATTCTACAGACTGGGCTGACCTCCACAAGTTACATGGCACTCGGCCAGGAATGGAAGTGCATGAAATTAACTGAAAAAAATGCATCCAACAGGCCCCCGCAAGGACCTTCTCGCCACTCTTGATGTTGCCAAATAGCACTCCTCCTCCTCTGTCACCCCTGCCAGCATCTCATCACCCAGAGCTCACTGATAAAAAGCTGGAACATTTCCCCCAGATGTTTCCAGTACAGAGACATATTCTTAGTGAGCGCTGGAAATTCCCGTTGCTGTATCACCAGACAGGTGCAAACATGCTTAACCATTGTTATTTACAGAGGTATTTGAATGTATTATCACACTAAAAGGCTCAACACTATCATACTTGTGTTCACTCAGTGGCTGTTCTGCTCAAGAGTTTACGGCTTATTGATTGGTTTGAGCATTTGTGCTCTCTGTTGGTGATGTTACAGCATACTGATTAGACTGTCAAACAATCAAAAGAAAGGAAATAGGTTGACCTTAAAAACACAGTATATCTCTCTATACTGTACAAATCATGTGATATCATGATGTAGAAATAGGCTTAGCCATGAGGCAGATACTGTATATTTAACATAGTCCATGGGGTGGACCAGGCTTGGAAGTCAGTTTCCAGACAACAGAACCATTAATAAAACACACACACGCCCTGCCTAGGACAGGACAGCAGAGGGTCAAGACAGTCAATAAGTCTCTGACAACAGTGTTGCACCATTCAAATGGCTAAACACTATTACAGTGTTCCACCACAAACCTTTACCAGTCACATTCAGTAAATGTACCTCTGGTAGAGAGGCACTCCAGTAATGAAAGGCCTAAGTGACCTTTCTTGACATTCAGTGCTTCAACAAAATGAGTCTCCCTTTCCTTCTCCAGGCAAAAAGCATTTCCCATTGTGAGGGGGAGCAAAGGTAATCATGGGTTTAATCTCGCCGGCAGTTTGGGAGCAGGACCAGATGACGCAGAAATGTCACAGACAGCAGAGAGCCCTTGGAGGGTGCCTAATACGTAGCAGTCTGGATGCTAGTCAATGTAAATGTGGGGAGGGAAAGCCAGAAACCCTCTGTGTGATATTAGGTCTGAGCTTTAAAGAGGCCACCACTGCAGGTGCAAAACATAATGAATAAAGAAACACCAACAGCTGATGACAGAGCTGTCACACAAACCATTTCCCACCATGTAACTACTGTATAAAAACCTAACTACTTGTGTGTTATTGGTATCACAATGAATTAGGTGTCATAATTTACTTTTATAACAGCATTAGTAGGAGGTACGACAATGACAGGGAAATGGGCACCCATTTGGTGAATAAGGGTTAAGGAGCAAATACAATGGAAAAGGACGGGAAAAGACAGATAATATATAGATTTGAGTTGTTCATAATAAGGACTATGATAATAATACTATAATAATGTAGGTATTTTCTGGCTCCTGCCATGTGAAAGACATGTAAAAGATGTTCTTAGGTCGTACACTATAGGGCAGCTGCAGTGGTAAAGAGCATTTCCAATACTGTAAAAATCATGATGTTCATTTTACAGTGCTTCAGAAAAGCTTCCAAGCCGTCTTCACAGTTCAATCTTTGTCACAGCAAATCAGTCCAAAAGTGAGCAATACTTTGGAGTAAATGCATGCGGGATCAACTGATATATTCCTGACATCCCACATGCAGTGCAATGTGTGTGTGTGTGTGTGTGTGTGTGTGTGCGTGGAAGTGACACCCCAAGTCCCTGTCTCCACAGTTGAATACGAAAGCGAACACAAATGTCTGACCCCTGTTCCACAGAGAGAGTATGCACCTCATTGCAGCCAGACAGACAGCGATGTTTGGGCTGCGATATGGTGAGAGACCAATACTCCAGAGAGTCCCCTCTCGCTGCTCTATCAATTATTCACAAGTCATTAAATGGCTCGCCATAAAACAAAGACACACACACACACACACACACACACACACACAAGTAGGACCTTGTGGCAAATAGGAGCCATCTAGAATTAGCAACAGGAATACATCTTACCTGAATTGTTGAATAAAATTGTCCAAAAAATACTATACTGTGACCTTTTAACTAGAACTGCTACGATTAGTCGATTAATCAATTAGTTGATTCATAGAAAATTAATCGACAACTATTTTGATAATAGCTTTATTATTTTGAGTCAATCTGTAAGAAAAAATGCCAAAATTCTCTGGTTGCATCTTCTCCAGTGTGAGGTTTGCTGCTTTCTTTGTTTTATATCATTGTAAAGTGAATATATTTTGGTTTTGGTTGGACAAAACAAGAGATCTGAAGACCTTGGACTTGAAAACTGGGATGGACATTTTTTCATTATTTTCGGATGTTTTATAGACTAAAAGATTAATCAAGAAAATAATCATTAGTTGCAGCCCTACCTTTACTGTAAAAGGATTTATGTAGAAAAATCTAAATCATAAAGTGTCCTTCTTCCCACCATGTATGACCTGCAAAATACTATCTACACCACTATGTAGAAAATACTGAATTTAGCACTAAAAAAGAGAAAGAAAACCATCCAAATCTTCACAGAAACATGTGTTTGAGAATATTTTGCAAATACATCACAACTTCCTACAAGCTCTCATCATCACTACTAATATAATAGTATGTACAATTTAAGTTGCCACTTAGCATTGTTAATTTATTATATTAAGGTTTACTCCTTTGCCAAGAAATGAAAACATCCATAATAATCATGTGACTAAAGACATGTATAATCAACCTTATACATGTCTGCATAACACAGTGTATGCTAGGCTCATCATCACGTACTTCATCAGAAGCAGAACAATAAGCGGATCACTCACAATTCAAACACTCCTCCTCTGAGATGTGTGATTCATTTCACAAGAATATGAGCAAAGTTATGGTGTAATCAGGTCTCTTATAGTGACAAACCGCTCCACTTTCAGTTCTCCCACAGGTACAAACTGGGTCGGCGGTGACCTGTAGGGCTGGCGTCAGTGCGTCAAACATCCAACCTTCTGCATTTAGCAATAGATCAGTAGCAAAACTGACATTCAATACTGTGTTCCACCCTGAGAAATCTGACTGCACTTTTTATAGAGCTCCTTTGTGTAGGGTTAAATAGCCCTCCAGAATTTTTGCTGAGCATCAGTTATGTCATTATTTACACAGCCGGGGAAATGACATGTTGACAAGGTAACAAAGCCTATATTTACAGGCTATAGAACCACAGCTGATGCCAGATTGAGCGACAAGTGCTCTTACGTTTGGGTTATTTTACAAGGCAGGGAATGCCCCCGCTAACTGGATTAACTGAGGTAACGGTATACCTTGTGTGAACAGAAGCACCCCAAATAAACAAATAGTAGCTTCAGCCTTTTGTCAAAGCTGAAACATGCTTGCACATTCTCCAAAGTCAGCCTAAGCAGATATTCCTGAAGACTCCAGAATAACTGTTGTTATTGACAGATGAGGATTTAAACAGTGTGTGGCAAAGGTACCAAGACTTCTAGTAGCCACTGACAAACGTCTTTATACTGGATCAACACTGAACGAAAGACCACTTTCAAAGGATCTCAGACTGCCCCAGCCTGGCCTTAGCTTCAGAATCCCAGGAAGGGATCACAGCTGAATACGGGGCCAATCAGGAAAAATTATTAGGAGAAACAGGGTTTTGTTTGTAGCTCCATTTGGAAACCATAGTGTGTATAATGATTAGAGAGGCAGCCATATGGTATCCAGACAGGTGTTAAAGAGTTGGGACCACACAGTCAACAAGCTCATTAGCCTTCAGAGGAATCATGCTTCTTTCTTCCGTGAGGTGGAAAGACTGACATTGACAACTGCTTTATGTCATTTGCACTCACAGACTAACATAGGTTTTCTATAATGGTTCTAGATGACAGATGCAACTGCGGCCACTGGAATATTGAACACATTTTGTACATCAACATCATCGTGACTTACTTGGATATTCAAATCTCACTATTTAAAGTTTCTTGGTCATAACAACCTTTTTTCAGCCACAGCTAAATAAAGTGACTGAACGAACGAGAATAAGGATAAGAGCAAATACTGTATAAAGGCACCAAATACATTTACACATTCCTCATGTCCCCTTACCAACTTGTTGCATGTCAGTAGATGCACACATGTAGTGATTACCTAAAATAAGATTATATACCTGTTTAAATTCTAGCCACGTTTAAGCCTTTTATCTGCTTTTAGTTAGTGCAACACCACATACAGTAGTTACACACAACAGAGCTGCTCTTTTTGTTAACATCAAATTGGCAGGGTGTGTCTATTTAAGTCTTAAATAAGCACTCTAGTGCTCTCATGTATTTTGGGTCAATAATGGAGGGTGCGCATCTACTTACATGTCTGCTGACATGAACAATTTTGGAATAAAAATCTGTTCCGTACTTATAAGCCTTTGTCCATTAACCCATGTACACAGTTACCGTAATAACAGAGTAAAAGGTTAATCAATACTTCTCTCATGACCAAACTCTTCACAGTTTCTCTCAAATTTTCATAAAAGTTTCAGAAGGTGAGTATTTAGAAATTTCAGGGTTAAAAACCAATCAAATCCCTATGAGGAGCCTTAATTGAACACAAATTCAGAAGCTGTTTATATGAAGAAGTATGCTCGTCTTTTTTAAAGGCTTCATTCCT
The DNA here is from genome assembly GCA_002120245.1 of Maccullochella peelii. Taxonomy (NCBI): domain Eukaryota; kingdom Metazoa; phylum Chordata; class Actinopteri; order Centrarchiformes; family Percichthyidae; genus Maccullochella; species Maccullochella peelii. The sequence continues at coordinate 56,266 of LKNJ01002360.1, read as the reverse complement.
ATCTTGTCCGTGCTTATGTCTAAACATCCCCACAATGCTTTAAATGGATGATAAAAATGTTCATTAGTTATTATAGGATAAATATAACAATACAACAAATGTTTAGTCAATCAACAAAACCAAAAAAAAAAAGTCCTTCAACAGCTTTAAGTGGAATACTATATATGGAATAACTTTCTGTTCTGTGAGCTAAGCCACACTGGATCATGGAGATCTGATGATTAAGCTTCCACCTACACAGCCATACTCCATTAAAAACCCAGCCAATTCATATGGGGGTTTGCTGAACATGATGCTATTTTCCATCTACAGTTTCACCCACTTTCCCTCAGCTGTACAACACCTGCTTTGCTTCATACATCAATGTTTTACTCCTCTTATATAGGACTACTCAGATTCATTATATTATTATAAAACATGCATCCTGCTGTAGGAACACACACAGTCATCAATTATGGGTGGAACTGGTGATAAGAAAACAAAAGGATGATCATGGTACCCCCACTGCAAATAATGAGCAATGGTCTAAGAGTGACAGCACCCTGCTGAAAAACACAACTGCAGACCCCCACTGGTCTGAAATGGCCAAATAATCATTTCTAATGCATAATTTAATGCTCCCTCTCAGCTTCTGTGGCTACAGATCTTCTTCCATGTTGTGTGTTGACAGTTCATTAAGGTTTTTTTTACTATGCTGAGACTGTGATGATTGGATAATGAAGTGGCGGGGGTGGGGACAATAGAAGGCAATGTTGCACACGGATTACTACCTTGGTTTAATGATGAAATTCTGCCACAACTAAGGATACATTCAAACCATCAAACAAAGGAAAAAAACGGACTGGGGTTTTATGGAAGAATTGGTGGTGGAAAATACTGTGGTACTAGCACAGGGAAAATATGGCCCAAAAATGCTGATAACTATTAGATGGCATTCCTTCCCAAGATATTTACCATATGATTCAAATAAGATAGCCCCAAATTCAGCTGAGAATAAACATAATCTAATACTAAAATACGATGAAACGACAGTGTAGAGAAACACATCAAGTATATGTATAGTGTATATGACGGGTTACGGAGTGGCAGCTCAACATGGCTCAAGTTGATTCAGCTGCCTTCATGTGTTGCTGTTCACAGTCTGGGATGGGGACATTGTACTGCCTGTTTTACCTAACAAGGCACTGTCTGCAACCTTAATACTGTATCTACTAACTGTGTTTCAAACAGTTAAACCACTCACAATCAATGATTTCAGGTGTTTTTCCGATACAAAGAATATACTGGACTTATTTTATTTGTTATTGGTAATTTAAAGAGATCTATTTTGTTAGCCGGATGGAGTAATGTAAGCAAGTTATTCTGATAGTTCCTTACAGCAAAGTCTCTCATTGTACAAGCTATATGAGCATCCATCAGTTATATGGAAATCTCAGGGGTTTGCTATTGATTTTCAATTGGCTACCATTAAGTAGATCTTCTGTGCTAACAGGATATGCAGAGGTGTGAAATTAGGGACAAGGTCACAATAAATCAGCATAATACCTGCCAACCCTCTGTTTCTACAACAACAGCTACAGTATTGTCCCAGATTAAGTGTCACGGAAATGTGCTGCATGTAATCCTGTAACTTTAAGATTCCTCTGCTTTATATACTTCATAGAATATGAAGAACCAGACAATATATTATAGTTTTCAATGTGAAAAGAGTCAGAAAACCACAACCACGGTTTGAGTAATGAGGTGAAAAGCTTTCATCAAGGTGTTTTGTTTATATGATACACTACATTATATCTGTTACTCTCTAAAATGACTGGGAGAACAAGATGCCTCTTGCATGTCTCCAAGCCCCAAACATGTTCATGTCAACCAAAGAATGGTACTGGACAACACAACAAATGTTCCACACTTACCTTGCGTATGCCTTCCACTTCAAAACCATTAAGGTTTGCATAAAGCGAATGGTGCCTTTTCCCTAATAGTGATGTTGAAGTAATATTAGCCGTGGTTGGGACTGCCTTGTCCAAGAGCCCATGTTGCTTATTATCCTGCTCTTCCGACCTCCTCAACTCCTGCTGTTGTTGTCCAAGAGCTTCAGCCACCTCGCGGCTCTCCATCTCTGTGTGTGCCGCCGGTGCAGGCTCGGGCTGCTCGGGCCGAGTGCACAGGTCATACATCACTCTCTGTCCAAGTCAAACAGCGCAGATGGGATCAATATGACCAAATGAGGTGCCCAGCCAAGACTGAGCCATCGCAGGCTTTTCATTTGCTGGAGGAGAATTACACGGATCAGCTGTGGCAGGTTGACTTCCAAATGTTTCAAAATCCTTTCTCCAACAGCTCATAAGCAGGAGTGTTTTTTCACAGCTACGGTGAAGTGTCTGAAACCAAGCAAAGGACTGTTATTGCCATGGTTGTCAGTAACCCAACGCCAAGCCTAAAATTTGTAAATCCCTATAAAGTGGAAGTTTAAGCTGACAAAAACGGCACTAGTGAAGGTGCCTAAAATCTGTTACAGCGAGAGTCTGTGTGCCATATCCAAGACAAAACCAGTTACAGATAAACCAGGAGTTGTACAGTACCTCCTCTCTCTCTGCGCTGTGACGTTTTCCAAAATGAGGACAATCAGCTCCAAAGGGATATCACATATTTTCGGCCTTGGCTTGTGAAAGCAATTCAATGAATGTCATCGTCCTGGTAGCATTCTTGAACACACTGTGGTTAGTTATTTATCACAGTGTAGCATTCAGATTCAGAGTCCTGCTCACTACACTGACATAGCCTGTTTCTTCATGCCTTACCGCTCTGTTGTCTGGGGTTTGTCATAGGTGCTTGTCCAGAAAAGGCAAAAGACACAGTCCTCTTCTTAGCCTACGTAACGCTGAAACAGCGCATGTAGGCCCAACTGAAATAGCAAACAAGAAGAGACGTGCGATGGAGGAAAAAAACAACAGAATGATCTAACTAACAGGTCTCCACTCCAGTCCCCATTCTCTCAGTGAGGCTGAGATGTGGGTGGCATGTTGACTCTTTGGCCGTGAGTCTGTCTTCATTGATGCTTCTGTGTCAAAAGGCATTTCATCCAGATGCAATAAGACTCGACAGGCTGCTTAATCCCATCTTGGTTACAGCGCCATAAAGGTGAAGAAAGAGGACGAAGGGAAAAATGTGTGTGTAAGACGGCGAGTGTCACTGAGAGGAGGGGGTAGGGAGGACTGCTTCCATCGTCCTATCACAAAAAGGCAGGCTTTGAGACGGGGCCCAATCATTACTGCGACTAGAGCTCGTTTCCATGGAGATGACGCTGGAATGATGTTGGCTGCCTATTGATTGTTCAAGAGGCAGTACACCCTGCAACACAGGGAGGCTGCAGGAGGCAGGCAGAGGAACAAGTGTGTCCAGCCGGCCCCAGACTAATTCTAATGTTTTACTGCCGTTGTGCACTAGAGAAACAAATAAGATGTCTGACAAGGTGATGAATGCCACTCATGTTTTAGTAATTTAGCCTTGGACAAAAAAACATGTCAAGCTGTAGGTCTGACACTGCAAAAGATAAACTCTGTCACAACTCAACGCTGGTTTACAAATTAACTTGTCATTTGGTCTTAATGTCCTCCGCTCTACCATAGGAGGTACTATCAGGTACTCCAGCTAATTGTCTATTAAATGAGCAAGGCAGCTTAGTAAAGTAGTGGCTTGAATATAGACCAGTGGGGTGTTTGTTAAGTTATTTGGTTAAATCCTCACTCAGCCTTGAGGAACTATATGTTGTTTGAAAGCACAAAGCCTCACAGTTCACTATGATCAAGACTAATTGTGACTTTTTAATAGCAAACTCCAAAGAGTTGCCTTTTAGAGGAGACCAAGATAACTATAATCAGAAGGGATCAAGAACAGTACTCCTTTTATTTTGGGTATGTCATTTTTGAGCTTGTGCACAAAAAAAAGGGGGGCATTTGTTAAGGGGTTAAATGATCATATAGAAGCCTTAAGGTGCTTTCAGACAGTGACTGGTTACCACTGCATCTGCCACTGTATTTTGAATGGGTGGCAGCAGGGTGCAACTCAACTTCATTTTCATGTAAGGTGACATGTGGCCAGGGATTGCTGTGGCTGAATGAATGCAACTAGTAGCGGAAACACAGATTTTTATAGTGACATTATTTTCAAAGAAACTGTATTTAATGTGGATCGGTAATGTTAAGGCCGATACCCAATCCATTTAATAAGGTCAGTATTGGTGCAGACACCGATCTGGCGTAAAGGACCAGTGCATCCCTTGTGGCAACCCAGGCTGCAAATATCCAGTCATGTTGACGAGAGTGCCCTCTCTCCTTGCAGTGGCACAGCTGCTGTCGTGTTGACACTGGTAAGAATGGAACTACCTGACTAACTAGCTATCTGAAAGTACCTTTAGGATCATTATTGTATAGACACTAGAAATGGGAGACAATATATACCTAGAGGCAATAGAGATTTGTCAACTGGTATATATGTTGTTACACTGTTTATACTTAATACTGTATCTCTGGGTCTTTCAGGCCACTGTGGGCATGTTACAAATGAACAGGCATTCTCATCTGGCTAGTCTATCTCTAAACACTTCCAGATTTTTTTCTGGAAATGTATGTAATGTAATTTCTGCACTGTCGGAATATAAAATTACATGTACCATGTTCTAAGATTGAACTTATATCCACTGCTAATATACATAGTTATATGTCACAATAAGTAAAATGTAGTTACACATTCATGTCAGGTATCACAGTCCAAACACCTCTCAACTCATCTACAGCAGGTCAAAAGCTTGCTGAAGTGTGTGAAGAGTGTGGCTGCTTTGATAAAGTGCAACAGTCTACCTTCTGTTCCTCTAAAGGTCACTGTTAGAAAACCCCATAGCTGGGTGCAGCAAAGTTAAAAATAGACATTTTGCCTTAATTTTTTTTAACTGGCATTTTTCTGGTACACTGCCAGTGCAGTCAACACTAACATTGTTTCATTTTCATACATATGTCTCACGCTGAAAATTATCATCCCCATTTTCATGTACTGATAGGCATGTACAGTATGTACTATGTAACACAGGGGAAATGGGTTGATTTTGATAGACAGAAAGGTTAAAAAAACAGATCAAGCTCATGCCACAGAAATGAGCTCCTTACTTTGCCCTAACACTGCATTTCACAGCTTCAGTCTTATTAATTACAGTGTGCTCACAAGACCACGACTTTGGTAGCCTAAAGGCTGAAACCAGCTCCACTGAACACTATTTCTATTCTGCTTCAGCTCCTTTCATAATATAAATGTGTCTGTCTGTCTGATCGGGAACAGAGGTGTTGACAGCAAAACAACCAACAAAGAGCTAAATCTGTGAGATTATGGCTGCATACACGAACACTGCCACCTTATCACATGTTGTACCCAGCACACACACAGCAAATAAAAGCATCCAGTCAGCACAACCTAATGCATGGCAAACAGCATATACTCTGCACAGAAATGAGCTGTAGCCAGGTCCGCCGTGGTTCAGTACTATTGACATCCTATCACTCTGACATATTTTGACAAAGTCTCCCCATCTGCCTGTCATGAGACTGAAGAGCCGGCTGCTGGTCAAATAGGACGGGGGGGAAAGGAGCAACCCTGAAAGATCAATTAGAATTGAGCAAAAAGCTAAACAGCAAACTTCCAACAGCTGTTAGCTGACTGTGTTGTTACAGTATCACCACATCTATGAGAAACATAGCAAACTGATCTATCCATCTTTTCTTCCTTGCCTGCTGTGTTGTATCATATAACACAATATAAATAATTGCTTTTCTTTGTTTTATCCCAACTCTCTTTGGTTTTCTTTTGGAAATTCTTTCCGATTTAAGAAAATTTGCATTTTATCATATGGTAGGTAAGAAAATCACAAAAGCCTCTTTTCCATGTACACACCAAACCTACCAAGAACATGCCAGTATAGCCAAAATACAAATGTAGGACTCCATCCTCACAGTTAAATTGTCATAATAAGCTGCACATAAGTAAGTAAAAATAAGTATCCTATTTAACTTAGGCACATTTCCTCCCTACTGGCCTCCCTTCACTTACTCCCTGTACGTTTTAGGATTGATTTTAAGATTTTATTGTTTTGTCTATAAATCATTAAATTGGCTAGCTCCAATCTATCTCTCTGACCTTTTACAACCTCACGTTTCAGCAAAGTCACTCAGGTCCACACACCAGTTGCTTCTGGTTGTCCCAAGATCAAGGTTGAAGCACAGACGAGATCGCGCCTTTGCAGTTGTAGCCCGCAAACTCTGGAACGAGTTGCCTCTGCATGTTAGGCTGGCCTCTACAATGCATGTTTTCAAATCCCGTCTTAAAACACATTTTTATTCCTTGGCTTTTAACTCAGTATGAGGGTTGCCTTTCCTTTTCTATGTTATTGTCCTCCATTGTCTTATAAACTGGTCTTTGCGGTTTTATTGTTTTGTTTTATGGTTTTTGCTAATTTTGATTGTACAGCACTTTGGTCAGCTGTTGTTGGTTTTAAATGTGCTTTATAAATAAAATTGGATTGGACCTTCAAAAAAAAAAAAAAAGCATTTTCATAGCACAGACAGGTTATTTAGAAAATACAAAAAGGTGGCAGACAAACTGGAATGAAACATTTGGCATGTTTGTGTTTTACAACAATGAACATGAATTACAGTAGATGCCTTTTTACACACTTTAAAAAGACAATGCAGAACTGACATGCTTAAAAGAATCAGGCCTGAGCCAGTCCATTCTGGTTTTAAAAGGGATTCCTTTTGAACACCTTTAAAAAATGGACTTCACCCTGATGCCAGTTGCTGTGATAACAAGAGTGATGCCTTAGCAGGGCTGCACAATAAATATGAAACAACTGTGAGGTTTGGCAAGCAGGCACTGCTGTATAGACACAGTTGAAGCTTTGATTAATTATTCAATTTCCTCTCTAAAACTCCAAACCAAATTTTAAGAGATGGAGGCACATTGACCCACTTCTGCCACTCCAACAAGAGGCAGAAACAGCTCCACCCACACATGCTAACCCCTCCTCTCTCCTCACATCCTGCAGAATTCTGTCTCTGACAACCACAGAAAAGAACATATTCTGCATCATAATGTCATAACGGCAGCTAAAAAGGCTGCCATGTTAGCTAGTGTTTGGTTCTACTCATGAAAATGCCACTAGTTGTTGTTTAGTTCTCCATCTTACGGCTGCTGGCTACACACCACTGCTGCCTTTACAAAACTGTGGTGCCTGAGAAGAACACCACACACTAAGCTTAGCTCAATAGGAGGGAATTATTTGACAGTTACACACTGTCTTAACTTGATTGAGGCTATTTGATGTGCAAAAACTACGAATAAGAAGACATAAAGTTGGCTTAAATAGTTTAAGCCTCATTCATTTTACCCCATTGGTATAAAGATCTATTGATAAAAATAGGTAATCTATCTATTGGCAATCTAGCCAATTCCCTCTTTTCATGTGACAAAACAATAAAACGGAGAGGTTGGGATGTGATTTGCCATATTAATCTTACTTAAATCTTATTAAAATGCACAGGATTAGTCACAAAAAATATAGCCTAAATAATTTTATTGCCACAAATCCTTCAGGGCTTCATAGTTCATATGAGTATGATGCAAGACCACCAAAGAAAAGTGTAAAAGACATTACACCTCCTTATTCCAAGACTGCTACCAACATACTGTATGTAAGTGCACACTGATGCAGTTTCTGAGTCAAAGCTATAAGAGGAAATGCTGGCAGTACTTTACTGACTGACTCAGTTAGACACACTCTATTCAATTTTGGAAGCATGTGTGGAATTTGCAAATATGAAATAGCTTACCTCCATGTTTCTGTCCATGCATTTGGAGGGTGATGACATGCCTGACCCAGAGGACTTAGCGCAGTGGGGGGGCTGGTCGTCCCAGCCTGCATGGGGAGTGCTGTGAGGGTGACAAATTTTCAGAGAGCTGCTCCGACAGGTGTCCACGACTGCAGCAGTGGTGCAGGGATCAGCTGCACAGAGGGCCTTCCCTAAAGGCTGCTTTCGCCGATCTTGTTTGGTGTTCCTCTTAGGTGAGTGGGAGGCACTCTGGGATCTCTGTAGCGAGGCCCTGAAGGAGGTCAGGAGAGGCTTTGTCTGACAGGAATTACTGCTGTCTTCCTGGGTTGGCTTTCTTGCAGGACTTTTAAAAATGTAGCTGGGGTGTCCTGCTCTCTGCCTCCCCTGCAGCAGTCTTCCATAGGCCTCTAGCAGGTGGCAGAGGAAGATGGCCTTTTCTAGCTCCAATTCCGCCCTGTGATGCAATTTATAGACTGCCTGCTCACCATTTATTTTCTCATACAGCGTCAGCAGCAACTGTTCCAGCTTTGTATACGTTTCTCCAAAACAAAAACCCTCTTTCTCTGTGGACTCAGGGACCTCAGTGTATCGTCCACTGTCTTTAATGTTCACCTCCTTAGCCAACAGACACCAGTGTCTGTTCAAGTGCCTGTCCTTTTGGCACCCTCGCCTGACCGTCAGCTCCCTCACGGCCCTCTGCTGTTCCCTCTCTGCTTCTTCCCGCAGGTGCCTAAGCTCCACACAGAGGTGTTCACAGTCCCGCTGTGTTCGCTTGTTCTCTGCTTCCAAGTCAGCACGCAGCCTCTCTAGCTCTCGCCTGTAGTCTGTCTGGCCCTGGCATGGTTTCTTGGATGATAGTGCCAGAGGGTTATCCCTGCCTTTCCTCATAACGGCACATTCACAGCACAACATGCAAGAAACTACGCAAGAAACTACGAGACGAGTTATGCATCAGAACTGAGAGGAAGTGCAGGTGATTGATGGGTGGTTATCAGACATGCAGCATGCAATTATCACACCAGGTCACTGGAAAGATGAGACAGAATTGGAGAAATGGTCAGGTATTGTCAGATGTTTTAGATGAATGTAGTAACAAGAAATGCAATGTTTCCAGCATGGTGAAAGCACAGGTGAGTATTACAGTGTTGGTCCTCTTTGTTAGAGACAGTATTCAAACAAAAAGAGGGCTGCACTCTGAAGAGGTTTAGCAAGGCAAGCACAATGAATACACCAATAAAAACTTGTGATTTGTTGTTATAAATAGAGAAAAAATTTGCCTCTGGAAAGCCTTACCGAGCCATTTATGATATATCTTAATTTGTTCCATCTAAACATGGCTTAATGAACATATATCATGCAGATATACGGTAGAACTAACCTTTAAGCAGATGAGAACATAAAAACAGTCAATTTTACATTGATTCAGTGCGAGATACGATTAATGGGGCTTAGGAACAGTCAGCTGAGGATGCAACAAGTGAACTGGTGAACTTCCAATGAAAAGCGCAAACAAACAGCAATGCACCGTTAGCTGTCATTACTGTAGCCAATTTGACCCATCACTAGCTCAACTTAGCGGTGCCCATATGGGCGCTGGGATACGGTTCATATTACAGAGGATGGGACTTCGGTCAATGGCTAATTAACTAGCTTAATTTAGCAAACCATTAAATGGTCAAGTAGCTGATGCTAATGTAGGTAACGCTATTTAATAGCGTGAATAACAGTCTGTAGTATATTGGAGCTTGAACAAATCCTGACAACTAGCTACTACGTCTTGTTAGCCAGTGTTAGCTAACCGTTAAGTTTTCTAGCCACAACTTGTATCAAACTCACCTCTCAGCGGACTCAATTCTTATATTTAACTTTTCATCAATGGAGTCATTCTCTTTCAACCAGGGTACTTTTGTCGGCATTAAAGTTAGCTGTCTAGCATCGCTGAGACTGATAACGTTAGTTGTTATAGGTTCATAGAGCCGTGCAAGAAGGGGTTTGTTTATCTGTCAGGCACCAGTGTCACATACACAGTTTGTGTCCAGCGTCATTCTGCTGGCCCGGCCAGGAGCAGTGCTGCCTTCAAGTGCGCTTCGCCCTTATCTCATCTTTAATGACCTCTTGTAGTACTGTACAACCTGTCGCGCATTTAAATGACACTTTATTAGGAATACCAACGGAAATTTTTCATGTGAATTTTGAAAGTCAAGAGATAGATTTGCATTGTCCTACAACAACAGAACGAGTGTGTAATCAAAGTTTACAGTAATTTATCTGTCAGGATTTATTGTTTACATCCTATACCATTCCTTCTAATTGTATTTTCATCTACTCCTAAACTTCCTGGCTGATACAGAAGGTTCTGCCTTTCCTGGGTGCAATTTACAGATTTGTTGCGTTGTTCATGTGCGTTTTTACAAATACTGCTGTATTTCTGGCAATCCCTGAATGCAACATAATCATTTAGTCTAACATTGCAAACTAGTGTGAGATGGATGACCACTAGTGGCTACAGGCTGCTAGTGCAGAGTTTTTAAGAGGGGTCATTGTATTGGATCAGTCTTTGATTTATCATAAAAAGGGCTGTGGTGGAAAGTAACATTAAGTACATTTACTCAAGCACTGTACTTATGTACATTGTTGAGGTACTTGTACTTTACTTGAGTACCGGTAGTTCCATTTTCTGCTACTTTATACTTCTACTTCACTACATTTCAGAGGGAAATTTTGTACTTTGTACTTTTTACTCCACTGCATTTATTTGATAGCTTTAGTTACTAGTTACTTTACAGAATCAGATTAATAATACAAAATTTTATCAAAAAATAAATATGATATATTATTGATTAAGCTATACAGCAGTATATAAAGTAATTAAAAGTAGCCACACCTTTACCAGCTGCAACATTAAAGTGATACGTACATTAATGCATCAATTATTATAGTCCAACAATATAATATACATTATTCTGAAATGAGCCATTCTGCATAAAGAGTACTTTAACTTTTTGAACTGTAATTACATTTTGATGCTAATACTTTTGTACTTCTACTTAAGTAACATTTTGAATGCAGGACTTATTTCTTTTTTTTACTTTACTAGGCCAAAATCTCTTTTTTCACAAAAGACATTTTGACACGTCACAGTAAGAAAAGCACAGGTGTAAATAATAAAATTTATGATGGTGGAATTCCATTTAGCTGCTTCAGTTTCAGGCTCCAGATGTGCGTCCTGGCTCACCGTCACACTACCATGGGTTACTGGGACACTTGAATATAACACAGCCATTGTTAATGTTATTAGTAACACCTGTGCTTTTCCTACTATAACAAAAATGTCTGCTGTGAAAAGGGCCTATTCTGTAGAATCCAATCTTCCCATAAATTGCAATATTAACACTCTTAGCAATTGTTTTCATTTGTCATCTATTTCATACTATTTTATTTTCTCAGTGCAATGTCAGGTGTCTGCACAGTGTTCAGTGAAAGAGGAATATGTCCCTTGTGTCACAGTTTTGGATAACTGGCAAACAGGAGAGGAAGCAGCAGACAGAACACAGCAGGCTGGGCTGAAAATAAGTTTACTAAATCAAAGTTCAAAGTCAAGCTCGCGGAGACGACTGGCAGGCACACAGAATGTACAAAAAAAACAAAAAACGTTTGTAGTAACTCAGGAAACAGGATTAAGGAATGGCTAAAAAAATATGACAGTAAAGCTTAGCAGTCAGCTAGACAGAGGAAACAAGCCCAGAGTCTAAATACACCAAGGAAAGCTAATTAAGAAATGAGGACCAAGTGGCAAGTGTGCAAGTGGATGAATGTGGAGGCCCGGAAAGACAAACAGGGACTGGGGCGGGAGAGAAAGTCTATAGGTGGTGGTAAAGGCAGACAGTGCAGACGTGGCTCCATTTTTTTAATAGTCCTGATTTCTCATTACTTTATGTTACCTCATCTGATGGGTGAGGACTAGATACCATCTTACATTTCCTTTGATCAGGAATTGTATCATGCATGCTTTTATGCTCACATTCTGGCCACAGTAATATTTTGTCACAACCGCTTATCAGTCTGGTAGAGTTATGAGCTGCATTTTCCAATATGCATTTCATCTAATATGTGATTGCTACTATTACAGTCATCCCAATGTTATATCTCACTTTTTTCTGCGCGTGAGGATATAATCAACAGGAATGCACTGTTTAATATGATCCCTGGGACCTTGATAAAATGCTTCCTGAGATTTCATTATTTGGCAAAGGCAATGATATTGAAATGTATAAATCCTCAAAGGTATGTACATACCTTTTCAATATCATGTTGCCAACATCCATCAAAGAGGCAAAGCATGCCATGTGTGACCACTGGGTGGCATTTGTATAAGCAGAGAATAAGCCAGAGTTCTTACACTGTATTTTTGTAGTTTTGTTGTATTATTTTACATCAGTAATGCAAGTGCATTAGGTGAGAGCATCTCTAGTGGTGTGTGTTCATTGTGAGGGTGAAAGAGACAGAGATACACAGAAAGAGGCAGATTCAGCATACCACTCTGTGTTATCAGGGTGTCCTTGGGCCGCTCCCTCTCTCATTTCCATCTCTGTCTGCTCACGTGTGGCAGACTGTTGGGAAGAGACAGGAACAGAGAGAGAGGGAGAGCACATGCACTGCAAAAATCCCAGTGCCTGCTGCTGTATCTCCTTAATCAGTGACAAGACTTCCCTGCAAATAACTCTCTTGTTTCTGTGTTCTGGGCTGCTCTTGACTCCACTGTACATCTGCCTTGACTGTGATCTCTACATGCAGCAATTATCCATGTATTTGTTCTATCTTTGTTGAGCTGATTCACATTTCTGTCTGCACACTTCTTGCATCTGTCCTGCTTCTGCAGTTTTGATCTGAGGCCATGGACATGATGTGAGCATGTTTCTGTACCTATATCTATATTTTCATATATCTGGCACACATAGTTTCTTTATTTTTGGACACAACTCAGTATGATACCATCTGAGAATACAATCCCCATTTGCGTGTCCTGACTCATTTCTGTACATCTTTCTGTAAATTGCATAATGTGACAGCCACCAGTTCACATTCTGGATGTAACCCATCTACAATATCAATTGTGATGATGTGAAAAGCATCAGCAGAATATATATTTTCCTGTTTGAAACGTATATTCTGTCACCTTCTTTTCTTATTCTCTGTAGTTTCATCTGATCTTTTTCAAGAATAAAGTGTCTTTTCTGGCCTTTTTCAGCTGTCAATCTACATGATGTTCCTGTTCCTGCTCGGTGGCCGCTGCTGCTATTGTTGTTATTGCTCTTATTATGAGTATTACTATTATTATATTACTATTAGTATTATTTGTATTTATATTAACATTAATACCATTACCACTACTGTTACTTTACATCTGTATGTAGAACTGATCTATACTGTACTACTGGATGTTCTTTCCTCCTACTCTCTCTCTCTCTCTCTCTCTCTCTCTCTCAACCCAACCGGTCGAGGCAGATGACCGCCCACCCAGAGCCTGGTTCTGCTCGAGGTTTCTGCCTGTTAAAAGGGAGTTTTTCTTTGCCACTGTCGCTTAGTGCTGCTCTTGGTGGGAATTGTTGTAGACCTGCTCTTTATGGAAAAGTGCCCTGAGATAACTTTGTTATGAAATGGCGCTATATAAATAAAACTGAATTAAATGATATAATACGTATTAATATCTGTCATTTGCATTGAAACAACATTTCAAGTAAAACCTCTGTAAATTATTTACATTCACACAAGCCAAGATGCAGGTATAGGGCTGTCTTACGGTCTTTAATTTCCAAGACATTTGAGTCTCCTTTTTTATCATGACTCAGTGTGCATCCTGTCGTGCATTGGCACTATGCTGCATCTGTATGGGACATAGGGCTTCAAATGATCATTTTGCACGGTACTGGTATTTCCTTACCTTTAACTTAACACCCTACAGGTAATGTAATATACAGGCAGCATTTTGTTACTAAAATCTTTAAAACAAACATCAAGATCAAGTTTATTTATTGAGCCCATATTTTATACACAAAACTCACTGCTGTCATTAATTTATAATTAGGGAATTTAGGAATTACATAGCAAAAAAGGACTTAAATCTTAAAGTCTTGACCTGTGCATAATATTTGTGAACTGCGTCACAGTTTTCACCACCTGTGATACTGAATGCTACCATGACCCACTTAAAAGAATTGTCCAAGACAAAGGTAATAGGATGTCACGCTGCACTATTTGTGTAAAGTTCAAATTCAAGACCCTCACAATCAGGGAACAAAAGCGTTTTGTGAGAGCTTGACACCATGACATTTAACCCAAGGTGATCTATGAACTTGCTATTGGAGTTATGTAAAATAGACTCCAAGAACTTGTACAATAGCTGACCTCGTCAAATCCTTAACACACTAACAAGAAATCTATTCCAGAAACTTGGCCAGTTTGCTCACATTGTGTGTGTTCCTGCTTGGAAATTCAACTGGGAGATGCGGTAACTGGTCTTCCTTGAGCCTTTTCTTCCTTCAGACCTTTTGTTTGCGTTAGCTTTGTTTCCTCTTTTCATCTTAGCCATATTTACTGTAGCATAGACCAGCACAAACATCTGAGCTTATTGTACTTATTTGCAATAATTATATCAAATTCAAATTAACTGTCACTGTGTGTGTCCATGAAGCTAACATAAGCTGTTGCCACACAATTCAGACTCCAACATTAATAATATAAAATGAGGAAATGAGTGAGGAAATAATATAGTCATCTATCTGACCATTTCTTTTCAAGGCTTTCACAGTCACAACCATAAATCAGCCAGCTTATACTGTAGCTAATCACTACTGATCATCCTCCCATCATTGTATGTCTTAGCACAGCTGGGAAACCTTGTAATATGTGTATGGAAGCGTCCAGTAACACGCTAACCCTCCAACACATGCTGGGATGGGGATGTCACCTGTAGATTACACATCAGCTGTGACTGTGTGCTGCATATGTAGTTTAATACTAGGAGACAGCAAAGAAAAAATACTAGACAACAATGAACATCATATGAAAGAATAGTTTTCTGAAACATCACAATCATTATCGTAGTGATTGTGGATCTAATAGACCAGCAATTAGCAAACATTTATTAGCACCTTGGGGGCAGATTATAATGCACTGAATCCTTTGTCTTCACATTTAGCGTTCTGTCTGGTATCTATTAATAAGAATCGAGTGGCTGGTTTTTCTTCCTTCATGAGTGTGGTACAGTAAGTCTGCAATCCTAATGTATTACTTTTACTGCTGTTTGTATTACATTTATTATGTGCGTATTTGTTGACTTGACGCATCTTTAAAGAATATTTGATGTTATAGCTTATTGGCAGGGACCATAAACAGAGCTAAAATAAAGTGCTTATTGGACCTACATTCATCAGGTGGCCACAAACACCTATTATATCGTACGCTTTACTACAGCAGACATTTTAGTAGATTTTTGTTTAATTGTGTAATTTGTTTGGTTAATGGTTAATTTTATCTAACTTTAAAGCCGCTATAATCAATATTTTCATATTAACAAGTCATGAATTAAATGACTTGTTTGTTTATTTCCCTCAGAAGTTGGTAGAGACACAAAAACTAAAGAGCTAAATCGTGAGTGAATATTGCACTTACATTCATCAGGTGGTCACAAACATGACTCTGAATGAATGCTAATGTTGCTCAGTAACTCCTGGATGTGTAAAAGGGCAGCTGTTTGCTAACAAGTTTGCTATAACAATTTTATATGGTGATAATATGTCAGTGTTGTGTTTACAGCTGGTTTCCACTGCCCCCAAGTGGCCAATAAATGAGTTAGTTAATACAACATTAAAGTAAAAATTTAAGTAACTAAGTAAGTAAATTAAAACTAATTAGTTGATGCTAATAGTTAAGTGCGTAAGTAATGTAGGCTAAGGAATGGCTGGTATATTTACAGTAACTACTGTCAGTGTACTCAGTGCTACATAGCCTACTACCCAACCTTTTCCAAGTTTGCTGGGGTAACACACTGATTCAAAACCATACAAATATTCATATTCATATTTGTTAGTTTCCCACCTTAAAACTAAACTTGTTTACTGTTGACTAGTTAGCAGCTTCACCAGTTCTCTGGTAAAGAAAAAAGGTGCAGACACACAAAAAGCAAACCATGTTTTTCAGACAACGCTACTAGTAAATCTGTAACGTTGGCTGTGTGGTGTTGTGTCTTCTCAATCCTATCCTGGAGGGTCAGAAAATTAGCTTAGTGTAACAGAATCGCTCTATTCTGACTCAACCACTGTTTCGGGTGAAACCGCAGGACGGAGCTCTGAATTGGTCTTTGACAAGCCTGTCAATGGCTGTAGACAGCTTGCACGTTTCTCCATGGCTCAGGAAGGATTAGTGTTTGGAAGCAATTGCTATTAGTCTGCTGCATAATTCAGAGAGGCCCCGGGCTTTTCCTTGTAAGGAGTCATGCAATTGAAAGAACTATAGAATATCTTGTATGTCTGAAATATAACACATTGAGACATTAAGCTTCCTTCTAGGTCAAAGGAGGGGCTTTTTGGAAACCAAATAAACAAGATGGAGTGCAGGAATTCATGGAATAAGGAATTTGTGGAGTAATATTTCTTTCAGGGGATCTGCATGATGAGGTTGAGATCATGTTGGTAACACACAGAGATTATAACCATCTTTAAACAGTGTATTGATCATTCAGTTGATGAAAGATTTTGGAGGTGCTTTAAAGGTCAAATGCACCAAACTACTGACCCCACACTGAGTATCATTCTTTGTCTTCTGACAAAGATGTAAGCATAAAGCTGTTTAAAGCTGCATTATTAAGCACTCAGCCAAGATGTTCATGTTCGGTTGGCCTTGTCTTTTCATTCCACTGTGGTGGATCCAGTGTTATTTGTCCGTCATCAGTTTTCTGTGGGATTAAACGAGGACTGGAGGATTTTTAAATCCTTCAAAACTCTCTGTGGAACTACTGTGTACAACTTTCAGATTTATTACTTTCATTGCCTCATAATTGCACAGTCTTTTTGCTCTAAAGTAGTTCTGCATGGGAGAGTCCTATGCAGACACCCCACACACACACACACACACACACACACACACACACACACACACACAGGACCTGAGCCACAGCCTGGTCTCCCTCTGCGAGTGTGTGCAGAGATGAGCAGGACCGCACCTTCTGTGAGCGCTACCTGAAACTGGAGATGCAGGGGTACCAGTAAAGGGTTAGCTTTCATTGTCTTTGTCTTTTTTTTTGCCCCTCCTGCTTCTTTTAAGCATAGACAGGTACAGGGCATTAGAATATTAACATACAATGCTCTGGTATTTATTGTTTTACGTAATCCCTGTCACTGAAGTCAGGTACTTATAGTCAAGCAGGGTTAAGGAGATGAAACACCTTAAACAAGTAGCGCTGGACACTCTGAGCTTCCTGCCTCCATTTCTACATAAAGTTTCTGTGTTTTCTTTGTGACTTGTGGACTTAAGCTGCCTGCTATTTCACCTCTGAGGACATTTTTTTGTGCTTTTTGTTGGGGAGGAAACCTATTTTATTTTTATTTATTTTTTAACTGTGGGTGAAGATAAATACTTTTAGGACAGGTATGTATTTTTTTATTAAATACTGAGCTGTTTTTGCTTTATTCATTTGATTTATTTGATTATCATGATCAATTTCAACATGAACCTGGTTAGGTGACATATCAGTGGATGGTTATGTCTTTAAATCTAGCTTTTCTCTGTCATTTAAGTTGTTTTCTCTATAACTGCACCTTCATTATAATGTGAAGGGACAAAGGTTAACTAAGATGTTCATACTGTACAGTGTTGTTGAAGGGCAGATATTTATCATGCACTTATCATACTATGTTAAACATTTTCAGATTCTGTGATTTATTACCGTAAATTCTAGACATTTCCATATTTTTCAACAAGATGTCTCTCTTCTGTCATTTTTGTCACATTCTACAAAAAAATTAAAATAGACTTTGCAGAAAAAGGATATTGCTCATAAAAGGCTATATTCAGACATACATGCTGACAAATGCATTGATTCTCAGTTTAACTGTCATAAAATTCTCACAGTTAAAGAGACTGACAGTATTATTCTCTGGTTTATCTCAGGCATTAAGGGGTATTTTTGTGGGGCCAAGATCTTTCAGCTATTTCTCAGCACAGGGAAGTGAGAAGGGAGGGGAACAGAGCCGACACAAAAGGCAACATTATTCCCCAGCGGATCTGTGCTACATCCTACTATGAATGGAGTATTGAAAAACATAACATTGGGGACTAGATTATTTTTCATCCCTCATAACTGAGCCATTTGTCCCAGAGTTTGGAGTGGTTTGTTGGTACAGTCTGCAAATGAGACAATTGTGGTTCTCTAGCGCTGTGCTGGTGTTAAAATCCCCACCTCCCAATTGGATGCACAATGGTCTCTCTGTGGGCCTCTGGCCTTCTCCGCTGCACCTTTTGAGACAATGCAACAGTCCAGTGAAAAAAGACTGGATCTGGATGAAGACTGCACTGTCCAGAGTTGTTTCTATGGCTCCTGTTAAGTGTTTTCTTGTCACTAATGGGTGCCACAAAGGTTGTGTGTTCAATTTACCTTCACAAGCTGAAGATATAACTGTATACTGTACAGTGGCTCAAGATTTTAACATCTCCCCCGTTTCCTTCCTGCCTCCTGCTCTCCAAGGAGATGAGAGGCGCCCCTGCAGTGTCATCAGGTGCCTAAGCGTTTTGGAGGGTTCTAGTGACAGATTGCAGGAAGCAGCGTTTATGCCTGACGATGGGGACCACAGAAAGCAGAAATGTCTTTTGTGCCCCCTGGGCTCGGAATGTCCACTATCTCGAGGGGCCAATATCAAATTCTCCCCCCATCATCCCCTAATACACATTCCTGTGTAAGGTCAGGGGGAATTCTGCATCAGCAAAGAGACAAACAACCCAAGGCCAAGCCACACACTGTGGTCTCCTAATGACAGCATGCTTCTAATAACACTATTCAATTCATTTCTGGGATATTTGCTCAAAAAGAATTTAGTAATAAATAATAAATGTCGTTTGTCCCAGTTTCTCACTTAAGAAGAATGCAGGGTGTACAGTGTCTGACCACAGTGCTATCTAACTCTGATTAATGAGTGATTGTCAGTGAATCCCAATATTCCCTGTCTAAAGGAAAATCCCCTTGATTATCAAAAAACACACCACAGGTTCCTGCCTCTGTCTGCAGCTGTTGATGATGCTGGGAACCTCTGAAATTAAACTTCCTCATCCAGATTGTTGCTGCCTCTGTTACCTGCTGCCAGGAAGATGCCCGGTGGCCATTTTGTCCTTACAAAACAGCAGCGTAACTCGACTCCGTGTTCCCGATGTTTTGTTGGCAACAGGAGCACTTTTCGGTGGCACATGCCCATGTCTGGGGAACTGGGTTGACTTTATGTTTATAATCTGTTGTCCATAGGGAGTGATGTGCATCACATGATCTCTGGAAATGATTTCTTTTTGAGTTGTACATTTCCCAAACCTGACCTCAGACTACTATCAATACCTACTACAGCACAACACCAACAGCTGCAGGCTCCATCACAGAAAACAATCCAATACTATAATTAGGCTACTCCGAACCAGGACAAAAGTAGTGATTGTTTTGTAGTAGTAGAAAACTGTCTACTACACTCCAGTCTGCTACATAGAGGTGTGCTCACATATAGCTCAGGACTTTGGGAAGCTTGATGAGAGAGACTGACAGTGTGTGAATGTGTGTGTTGCAGGCAGATGGTCAGTCAGGCAGCCATGCGAGGCCAGCGTGTGGTGGAGAGCGAGTGTAGGTACTGGAACCCAGCCGTCTGGCTCCTGGTATCCCTGCTGGGATCCCTTGTCTTGGTGGCCGTCAGTTTGCTCCTGCGACTCGGTGAGTATGTGAGTGGGGGTGGGAGGTGGCGGTACCATGTTGGATTTGTCCAAAAACTGGACTATGCAAGGAGTTCACCTTCTGCCATACAGAATAATACATGTGGCCAAGAAAAAAAGTGTTTAATTAATTTTTCTATAATTGGCTCCATTTTTGAGAAATATTATACAAACAGTAATTTAGTGAAGAGGTAGCAGCTATTAGAGCAACCACAGTCTGAAATACAGTTTAAACTAAAGGCCTTCGCTCTTATTTGCATTTGTATTTTCATTTGCACTTATGAAGTAATAACATTATGTTACCTTTTTTAAAAAAAAAAAAGTTTAAGGACACTTCTCCAGTGCATTCTCTTTGTTAAAAGGGAACAATGTGAAATATATATGGAAAAGTAATAGGCCTTTAACGTTTGGTGCACTTGTTGCAAGTTCTCAATGGCAAGCGTCAGATAGAACAGCTTATTAAAGTATATAATTTCCTTCCCGCCGCGCCCTCTATCAGTACCCAAGTCCTGATGGTAATGATCCTACCAGTAGACCAAACAGAAAATGCCTGAGAGCCAACTCAAGGAATCCTAGTCACAGCCCCCAAGCCATAAGCAGTAACAACATGCTTGGTCTGAGGACTTTGCATTCGCTAAATAAAGGAGTCATTTTTCATACTTGGCTGTATGAAGATTGAAACTGATTCCCATCAACATTTTGCTGGTCACTTTTCCAGTCTATATACTACGATAAATTCATTTTGAAATGCTCCTTTTCATATTTTAAAAGGTGGTTCCAAGGGACTACTGCCATACAATGAAACAGAATGTGACACATGAGATGATTTCTTGTGTCAGTGCTTGACCACATGTTTGAGGCGTTAATAATGCTCAAGAACCGGGTGTACCTCCAAGTGAACTCCCTGTAGATGAGTGCTTTTGTGTCCACAGTTACTGTCTGCCCTGTGCTTACCAGTGATAGCTGGCTAAAAGCCCTGCAGTTATTTTGAAGGGAGCCAGGATCAGTTCCACTCACTGGACGTTATGGATCAACAAATATATAAAGAGCTATTTATTCAAATGTGCTGACACCAGCTTATTGGTTTTGTCTCTTGATAGAGCCAACAGATATCTAAATGTGTGCCTTACTAACATTTTTTTGTATTCAAATTTCAGGAGACATGAAAATAAACAAACGGGCTGTATCCAGTAAGTAATATTTAAGTTAATCACATTTTACCTTTCTGATCCTCCTTAGAATAAGAACTGTGTCTCCCCGATATATAAACCAGAATGTAACCTGACACGGTAAACAGATGTATTACCAGCACCTGAAGCTTAAATGGGTAGTTGAAATGACCTACATTGGGTGTGTTTGGTAGAAAAATCTCTCTGGTGTCTTTGTGAGTTGTTGATACCTGAGATATTAATCTTTAGGCGTTAGACTTCCCTTTATACAGGTCCAGAAACTTTAAGTGTGACTGGGAAAATGTGTCTTACGTCATAACACTCATATCTCGGTCATGTATATCACTCACAGATGACAGCTCAGATCTACATGGACGCTATATCTATTGACTGTTTTAATTAATTAAAAATGGCTAACATCAAAGACAAGCATTAAACAAAGCTGCTATGATAGAGAGAACAATTTGATTAGATGTTGTATTCCCCCAGTCACAGATAAGAGTTTATCATGTGTCCCTCACTTTCACAATGACAACACTAAGATGCAGCTGCCATGCTAGTGAGGTTGTACTCAGTGCTTTGAGCTAAATGCTATCACCAACATGCTAACATGCTCACACAATGACAATGCTAACATGCTGATGTTTAGCAGGTATAATGTTTACCATGTTCACCATCTTAGTGCAGGGTGTTAGCATGCTAACATATGCTAATTAGCACACAATACAACACAATGTACAGCGACTTACAGAGACTTATGGGAATGTCATTAGTTTTTCAGGTATTTGGTCATAAACCAAAGTATTGGGCAAATTAAAATTTTGGACTGATGGTGGCGCAAGAAGAAAAGTCAGGTTGTTGTTACATTTCCCTTCCTTTCCAAGCCACTAGCATGGCTAAAAAAACAAATTAAAGGAACAGGCTAAACTGTTTTTGTTGTGGCTGGTGCAGTACATGGTCTGAACAGGCCTCCTGTTGTGGTTTCAGTCTGTGTCTAGTGTTACAGGAAAATAGATATAGTAGATATAGAGTACAGTAACTATGGAAGGCCAAGGTCCTTTCAACAAATAATTTGACCATATTCTTTCTCTCTCTCTCTTTCTCTCTCGCTTTGATATCCCCTCCTTCCTCCAGTTTCATCCAATGGCGCGCAACCCCCCATGAGGTCGCAGTACCAAGGTAAGCATGAGCTGTACAGCTACCTCCACCTCTACACCTGCCCAGACACTCCGAAAAATATGTCTGCATCGAGGCCACGCCATGAAAACCTATCAGTGGCTGGCTGTGTGTCAGTGAAAGAGAGTATAAAAGGTAGATCAGTGCCTGGGGCTTTTTAAACAAGGTCACTTTCCCAGCTCTCGATTTCCATAATCCCCACTTATTTGCTATGTAACCTCCCACCCTCCTGCATCCCCCTCGCTCACTCCCAAGGAGTCATGTGGCTTATTGTGTCCAGAAGGATTTTTTTTCTTGCTATTACATTTTTTCTTTCTGTCATTACATTAGAGCCATGCTAGTCTGTCTTCTCATCTTCTGTTTTGTTTTTTTTCAAATAGAAACATGTTGTTAAAATGTCCCTCAGACAGTAAAGCTTTTATGGGACTCACATTTTTCAGTGAGGTGGCACAATCCCAACCAAACAACCTGAACATCCTCATCTCACTCAGAGACAGAGAATGGAGTTGTGATTAAACACTGACGGCAAAATGAATGTGACAGAGAAAATCCCTGACAGATATTGTCTGCTTATCTTTCCAAAGTACAACTGGTGAATGGACGTAACAGGTGTGAGGGTAGAGTGGAGGTGCGCTACAATGACTCATGGGGCACAGTGTGTGACGACGACTGGGACATGGTGGATGCCAACGTGGTGTGTCAGCAGCTGGGCTGCGGAGTGGCAGTGGCGGTCGGCACCAGTTCCCAGTTTGGACAAGGGACAGGGCTCATCCTGATGGATAATGTGGACTGCAGAGGGAACGAAACAGACCTCACCCAGTGCCGTAGTCTGGGCTGGGGCATCCACAACTGTTACCACTATGAGGATGTGGGTGTTACCTGCAGAGGTAAAGCCTTAATACAGCTTTGAGTTGGCTGAGGTAGTGATGAATCATCTCTTCATTTATAAACCTGAAAAGAAAAGAGGACAAAGTGACTAAAATTTCTGCTTCCTTTTCATTTTGCTGCTAGAACCAGCAATGGTGGGGGCAAAAGGTTTTGACAATCCCACCACAATGCCCCTGCAGAACTCCGGTATACGTAAGTGCTCCCTGCTTTTATCTAAATGACAATGGTCTTCTGCCAACCTGAAATGTCAGAGGGATGAATTTGTCTTTTTTTATAAAAGCATAAAGGCAAATGACCAAAATCCAGGAACAAATAAGATCATTTTGAGATAATGAACTAGGAACTATGTGAAAACTGAATACTTATGTAAACAAGATGTGTATAACTACAACCCCAGGTAATGAAACAACAGCACAACTTGGAAATTATGACAAAAAAACTGAATCTTTTTTTTCTGTATAAATTTAAAGCTGCACTAAATAGTATTTATATATAACAATGGATTACATAATTACTTGTATGTAAAAGGTGTTGCTTGTATGGTAGTGATAAACCCACACCCGAAACTGCAGTTCCCCTCAGATCTATGGAGCTTTATAGCGACTTTCAGCTCATTGTTTTGGTTTTGGTTCAGTCTCACTGCTCTCACATCGTCATTTTCGGCTGCAGCAGGAAGCGACTTTCAGTGAAAAAGCTCTAAAAACCCACTGTACACTACCTGCTCATCACCAAACAGCTGACAGCCACAGTTAGCTGCTAACTGGTGAACATAGTCGAGAATTCAGCGCTTACAGAACCATGTATTTCCCTCATGAGTTAGTGTATACCAAAACGGAACTAAAAGTGGCCAGAAACATGCTTCAAAATGAATGTCTATGTTGCTCCGTTTTTGCTTGATGCCTATTAGGCAACTGTTTGCTAACACGTTAGCTGTTTCTTCTAACTAAAAAGGTGATATATTAGTGCTTTTTTTCTCAGCTTGTTTCCACTGCCACCAAGTGGCCAAACAAGTCTGTTATTGCAGGTCTGAGCATTTGACCCTGCATCAAATATGCACTTTGAAAAACACAAACCACACCTGTATGTGGCATTAATCTGGCCAAGTGATGAAATGAGTCCACCTCCAAAAATGGAATCATGCCATCAGGCTGATTTGTATAAAGGTTTAAGGACAGATGCTGCATTGTCTCTGCTAAATAAGCAGATCAGACCATTATTCCACATCTCATTCCAATGCAAATTTAAAAAATGCTAATAAAACTTTCTTGACTTTAGAGGATATTTAGGAAATATGTTGTATATTCAGAGGAATTAAACTTAAGGCCAGCTTTTCTCTGTGTTTGACTAGATGGTTTTTTATGCTCTGGGATCAAAATGATCAAAATACCCAAATCCAGCAGACAGGTGGCATGCCAGATGTTACTACAAAAAGCAAGGGCAGGTTTCATTAAATAATGAATGATGGCTTATTTTGCCATTGTGTGGGTCCAAAATGCAGGAATCCTTGTGAAATGAACACACGGCGACAGGCTTATTTAAAAAATAGGTTTATTAAAAAAACACATAAATTGAATTGAAGGGATAGATTATTTCGGTTTTGCAGTTCACCAAATGTGACACAGCATCAAAGGCTTTTCAGGTCAGTGGAAAGTATCTTTTGGACATCTTCAGGGAAATCACACAATACACCTCAAAGGCCTCTTGAATTCCAAGCAGTCCTTATTGTTCGCTGGGTCTGCCTTTGTTGTGGTTGTCCTATTGTTTTTTTTGCCCTTAATTCCCAAAAGGACCATGGGAGACTAGAACAGAATCAAACTTAGTTAACAAGTGACGTATCTAGTGAATGCTCCAGTGACCTTAAACCGTCTGGGAATGCAGTGAAGCCATCCACATTCACGGCTTCCTTTCAGGTGAAGAGCATTTTGAAATGATGGACACAGTCTATTGTCTCTGTTAAGGTGTGTTTTTGTCTGGGCCGGGGCATAAGATGACAACATCTGTGCTTAGTGTAATATCAGATGTTCACCTTTACTCTCCTGCTTCAGTTATTTTTTTTTTTTGGAGCCACACCCTTCTCAGTTCTCTGTATCAGTGTCTCTTAGTCATTTCCTCCGTCTCACACACTCATGCACAAATCCAGTTACAGTTTCCTCTGATACGCCTAAATAAATTTGACATGAATCTAGACTAGTAAAAAATATACAGAGTCTAAAAACATAAATCCCTCCCTCTCCCTCTTGGTTTAGGAGATGGCACCATCCGTCTGGTGAATGGACAGAACACCTGCCAGGGCCGGGTAGAGATCTACTACCAGGGAAACTGGGGGACAGTGTGTGATGATGACTGGGTCCTCCCCAATGCCCAGGTGGTGTGCCAACAGATAGGCTGCGGTATTGCCGTCTATGCGCACACCAACTCCTACTTTGGCTACGGAACCGGCCTGATTCTGCTGGACAATGTCAACTGCTACAGCACTGAACAGGAGCTGGCTAAATGCAAAAGCCTGGGCTGGGGCAAACACAACTGTGGCCATCACGAGGACGCTGGGGTCACCTGCACTGGTACGCTGTTTTCAGTTATGGAATATGCATTAACACAAGTCCTACAGATGTAAACCAGGAATTATTATTATTATTTGTATTATTATTATTATATTATTAACAATACTGATGCTGATGTTAACAAGCAGTAGTAGTATTAGTAGAAATAGTAATAGCAGAAGTTGTTCTGTACATATAAAAACAATTTCATTTCCATTTCTACCCACTTCAGGATCCACTACTATACCTTCTCTGGTGCCAACACAAAACCAGAGAGGACTCTGGCCAACATTTAACACAGAAGGTATACAAACATAGTATACAGTAGATGTGTATCTGTAAGCAAGCAAGCAAGCACACACTGATTATTACTTCTTTGCATCTGCATGTCCAATTGTTTTTTTGCTAGATTTTTTTTTCCAAGTGTAAAAATGACATGCGCACTTTTGCCAAATGACCAACAGGGAGAGCCATTTCTCCCCAGTTGTTTTTGAATGTGTTCCACCACAGTGCCACAAAGCATGGTGGCGAAAGTGTACAACAGCCTGACCTCACTAGGATCATTATAAACAGGTGCTCTGGTGCATTGAGCCATCAAGTAATTGTGTCATTACATCTTCCCTCCAGCAACAAATAAAGCTCCAGTCACCAATCCACCAACTACAACGACTGTTACCACAACTGCCCAGACAAAAGGTAACAATATTAAACAATATTAAGCTTTATTGGACTGACCAGGGAATATTATAGACTTTTATGCAATTATTAGCCATATAGATTTTTATCAGAAGAGACACTTTTATTCTAAAATGGCAATGATGTATCTGTCTTATTTTTTCCTGTGCAGGCAAAGCAAGCATTCGTGTAATGAATGGTAACAGTAGCTGCCAGGGTCGTGTAGAGGTCTTATACAAAAATGTTTGGGGAACGGTATGTGATGATGACTGGGACATGCCCGACGCCACTGTGGTATGTAGGCAGCTAGGCTGTGGCCCAGCAATCGCGGCCAAGTCCAATGCCTACTTCGGCTACGGTTCGGGTCCAATCCTGCTGGACAATGTGGATTGTAACGGCTCTGAACCGGAGCTGCCCCAGTGCTTCAACCTGGGCTGGGGTCAGCACAACTGTGGCCATCACGAGGATGCTGGAGTTATCTGTGCACGTAAGTCCTGACTGGACTTCTCTAACATCATGCAGGCTCCATTAGGCATACATTTATGACATGCGCATACATACCTCTATCTTAAGTCATCAATTCCATTGAAAGCTCACACTTACTTTTCATCCAGTCATCTGTGCCCGCCCTGCTGAGCTGTCCAGTTGCAATGCATGACTGTAGTACTCTGAGGAGCCCGCTCAGCCCAGAGAGCATAAAAAATACAGTGGATGAGTCAAGGAACATCAGCGTCACTGCATGCCTGCAGGCCAAATTTCACTTCTTTGAGGCTAAATCAGCAGCACATACAGACTCCCCTTTAGTTAGATAGCACATCCTTGGTTTCCAGTTGATCGGAAAATATGATTATACATTTGTTTTCTAAAGGCAGCAGTTATTATACAGTTGTCTCGAGTAATTCTTCCTTCAGCAGGTAGTTAGGACTGACAAAGGGGACATTATCTATGCGTGACATTGAGGGTTATGAGCATCAAACTCAGGACAAAATCATATTTTACAAACAGGTGTTTTGAAACAATTTCGAAACAATTTATAGTAACAATAATGTGTATTGATATAAGAGAGCCTTGCTATTGCTTTTGTGACCTGATATTTCCTGAGTATGCACAGGACCCAGAAGCATCACTCTGTTTTTTCTGCTTCCCTTAGCTTTTGAGTACTACTTGGCATATGGACGTGACTTTAGAGTAACAGGAAATATACCCACCACCACACAAACCCCTGATGGTAGGTTAAATATATCTTCAGCCAGCACAAAATCAACCGATTTCCTCAAGACTGGGTCTCAAAAACAGGTAAGACTGTTGTACTATTAGCATCTCTTCTTTGTTTTTTTAGGAGCGCTGAGACTAGTGGGTGGCCAGCACCAATGTGAGGGTCGTGTGGAGATGTACTCTGTAAACTCTGGATGGGGCACAGTGTGCGATGATGCTTGGGACCTCCCTGATGCTCAGGTTGTGTGTCGCAAACTGAGCTGTGGGGCGGCCATGGCGGCACGGGGAGAAGCTTACTTCGGGCCCGGCACAGGAAAAATCCTGCTGGACAATCTCAAGTGCAGCGGTGCTGAGGCCTCCCTGCAGGAGTGCTCCCATATAACCTGGAATGTGCACAACTGTGACCACTCTGAAGATGCTGGCGTCACCTGCTCACTGTTGTGATTTCAGCAGAACCACACTCCCATCTTCACCATGGGTAGGAAGTGGGCGAACCAACCTGGGACTTGTATACATTATGTAAATAACAGCTTTCACATTGCTGAAGGAATTCTCTGCCACCAACAACATTACAGTATATGATTACATACTATAAACTATCTATGCCTATTAAGCACTTTATAAATAAATATGATATAAAATACAGTGTACACAGTTTTTTATTTGATAAACAAAGAAAAAATAAGTTTTTAACTGTCTCTCTTTTTTTGCCCCAAAATGTTAAAATATTTACTGTACGTGTTTCTTTGATGATTAAGTAAGGTATACTGGAGGAAGTCCATCAATTATTAATTATGTGGATAAAAGGAGACATTTTTGTGGACTTTAGCTCCAAAACAGGCAAATATGTATGATAAAACAAACAGAAATATGAATGGGAAAAAAATGATATACAAACCACAAGAATGCCAGAAAACAGAAACATCCACAAATAATTGTGTTGTTCTTGTTATCTTGTGAACACAGTGTCTCTCCATCTATAAATTAATGGCACGTGCAAATATGGCAATATCCACCATTTGAATTTGTTCAAGTGAGAACATTTTTTTGGGAATGCATCGCCGGCAAAACAAAATGTCTTCCTTTACAGAAGAGAGTGTGAGATTTAGAGTCTATCTGTTTTACAGCAGGTTTTACAGATTTAAAAAAAAAAAAAGTTTTAACCATTTGTAGCCAATAGCAACAAGCTAATTGTTGCACTAATGCATAATGTTAGCATAGTCAGTCCATGTAACAAAGAAAAAGAACAATATTGCTAACGTCATTTAGATGATATGAAATTCTCAGATTAAATAAGCCAATTGCCATATAATAAAATGAATCTAACTGACTGCATCCACATTGAACAATAGCATACTGACACAACTAACAGTGGCCATTGTGGCCATAAGTGCTAATTGCAGGATAATTACATAATTACAGGATAATGGTGATTGCTAAAATGTAGTGCAATAGTAGCAAAAGTGGAGAATAAAGTCAGCAAACTGACTCAGTGATGTCCGTCACACAGCAGTATCGATCTTAAGTTTGCTAACATTAGCTAAAATTAGTCGCAATGAGCTAATGGTCATACCTGACCAAGTACGCCTTGAGCAGCAAAACTCCTGTTTGTTTCCTGAGTGTATTGGAATGAGCATGGGTGATAAGATAATAAGGTATAATAAAACATCTTAATAGTGCCATTATATTAAAATGTGTGAAAGAATATGAGAGAATTGTGAAAGCAGTGAGAAGACCTTGCTGTAATGCCATTAAGCATTTAAAAAATGTCCACTCAGGCTCCACCCCCCAATTTGTGATGCCAGAGTACTTGGTTTGTACTGAATATACCTATTCTGGAGAAACCATACATATTGTTATATTGCATTTTGTCAAAAGTAGAATGAACATTTTGACAGCTGCCTAAGAAACTGTAATTCCTGATATCACAACAACAACAGTCTGGATGATAGAGCACTTTAAATAGGCCCAAAGTGGGTACTATTCCTCTTTAAAATATATTCCTTTCATTTGTCTAGATACTGTAAATAAACTTTAAACAAATTGAAAATGCCTTGATTTTAGTTTTGACCAGTCATAACTTCAGTAAAAATACATTCTACATTACATTATCTTGAAGCTGAGTTATGACAAGTTAAGTTATCACTTAAATGGAGATATTTGGCATTCACATTATAGACAGTGAAACTTGAACTGCAGATATCTGTAACTGAAGGTTTCACACACTCTGGTGGCAAAAGTAACTTCAGTCTCATTAGTCAAATCATACTTAGAGACAGAGATTAATTCAGCATCTTAAATTTGCATTTTGATAAGTAAAATACAATTAAAGACACAATAGTTTAAGTATTTTGACTCATAAATGAATTACAGATATCTGTATGAATGTGGTAAACAGAAAAAAATAAGCTAAATGTCTTTCCGTAGTCTGGCAGGCTAAAGTGCAAGGTTTCAGAAACATCCAGTGTCTCCACCGACAGGGAAATAAAATGGCCTATATCAGAGGGCCTGTTTGATGACTCATTATAAAATGACTCAGCATGTCAGCAGTATAAGCCTGCTTCATATCTACAATCAGCAGGAATATTAGCAAATGGCTTATCCATGGTTACCAAGGTGGTTTCACAAACAACTAATATTGCATGAGAACACATCATATTCATATCCATTTACACAATTCTAAAAAAGTTGTTTTACATTAATATCAAAAGTAGAGCAAGAATACTCCATTATTTAAAAGCAAAAAGTGCAACTGATAAATTCTAAATCTTTAACTTTTAAAGGATAATGCACTTGCTGTTATGCTTCTCCTCTGCTAACAACAATGTTATGCAGTCATTATCAAACATACGATATGAGCTGCTCTGTGGACACAGGTGTGTCTTTTCTTTATCAGCCACACAGGCTTTGAAGGAGACTCAGCTAATCAGACCTGAGGAACACAATTTGTTTCACTGACTATGAACATTATTTAAAGAAGTTCAAGTTTCACATTCTTTAAAGCAACACAAAAAGAGCATTTGTGTATCTCCAGGGAGCAAGACATTATATTCTGCAAACAGCACATCACAGTCTCTTGTAGGAGCAAGATATATTGTGAGAACATTATCTTGTACCATACTGTATTCTTATTTCAGTATAGGTTGGGCTACTTAGAAATGGTTTTACTTCTTGGCCTGTGGGTAGAAATTATTAACCACCTATTAGCCCCCTGTCCCTCCCTCTCTCTTAGCATTGCGTCCAGTATTCCAGTGCTGTAATACCACACGACAAGGTTTGGTGTGTGGTAATCCGATTACACGCAAATTAATTAAGGATTATCAACAATGTATCCAGTTTATCGGCTGAAATAATGAAGGCCAGATTTTGACACAGGGCCCCTTTTCAAGACAGGGCCACAGGATCAGGTAGGCCCTTATCACGTCAGTTGGTATTGTGCTTTAGTGGTTCATATTCCTAAAGTCAACATCAGGCCTTTGGAGCTACCCATGGGGGTCAGGGGCCCAGGGCAGCTGGTAATAAGCCCAGTAGGTAGTGAAGCTTTGCATTTGGCATGTGAGTGCTGTACTTGGAAGGTGTGATGTACCACTACAGTATATAAAAAATGCCTCCTTCTCCTTATGTGGAGTCTGAACTCTACATTGCCTGACTGGAGGGCAATAGGCTGTGCTGTCATTTTCTCTGGACTGCCAGGGTCGTTACATCACTCTGTGAAGACACGCCTTTCTGGGTGGCGACACAATCGAGGGAAAGTGCTCGGAGGGGGAGGGGGTGTCCCGTCGGCAGGCGCACAGACAGCAGGCAGCAGCTGCAGCGAGAGGGAGCCGGCAACGTTACTCCGCATTAAAACATTCATATTACGATTTTTTTTTTTTAGCTCCGAATCACACAGGACAGCAACACACACACATCTAAAATGGTAGACCGCGAGCAACTGGTGCAGAAAGCCAGGCTGGCCGAGCAGGCAGAGAGGTATGATGATATGGCAGCTGCCATGAAATCGGTAAGTAGGCTTCCTCCTCTGTAATGACCTTTCTCTTTTCAATCATATCTCTTATAAACAAGCCTCATCGATATGTGTGCGTGTATGTGTGTGTGTGTGTGTGTGAATGTGTGTGAAGTGTGCGAAAGCTAGCTAACCTAGCATTAGGGGCAGTAATACGTAGGCAGGGGGGGCTGTGCCTCCGTGTTAGAGCACATTTGGACTTAAAACGGATAAGCCATACGAAATTGGTGTATGAAACTTATGATTAAAGACCGCGTTCATGAGAAAGACACAAGTGTGAGCAGGATGAAGGGCCGCTATAATAAGATTTGGGCAACATCATTTTAAACAGGACCGCAAGGCCCGTGAAGCCTACGTTCACATTTCACCCGTTTCCATACATTTCAGGTGTATTAGTGACATTGTCTTGGTGTGATGAGGTTCAGTTGGAATCAGTATTTTACAGGAAGTCCTGCAGGGTTTTATTGGCGGTGTGCTGCGGTGGATTGTGGCTGTAAATGCGGACTGTTTGATCTTGGGGCGGTGCCTTTCGCCAGGCTCCTTTAAAAAACGGCCGGGCTGCTTGGTTGTAAAAGAAGAGGGGGGATAAAGCACAGCACCACGATGAGACGAGCACAAATCGCCCGTGTGGATCAAACGCGAGCTTCATAATGAAAGAGTATCAAAGGGATCACGTCGAAAGATGCGGCGGAGCAGAGGACGAGCCAGGCGGTACCATGATGAGAGTGACATCGCGGGCTGATGCTGATGCTCGTGTTCCGGTTTGCATGATGCTGAGCACGAAATAATGAGCCATCTATTTAGTGTGGAGTAGCACTTTTCTCCAGTCAGCGTCCCTCTTCTTGCTGCACGTTTGGCGCAATGTTGGCTGAAGGTTGATCGCAATCGATTTGCGCAGAAGCAGCGCCGCAAAACACCGAAGCGTTCACCTTTCAGACGTGGGTGTTGGGTGGACGGACGGCTTTCCAGAAAGCTCCGTAGATGTCATATTGCAGCAAACGGCCGTTTCTGTCTGCAAACCGTAGCATGACGGCTCGCCTGTGTTAATCGATGCCGTGTAGCAACCGCATCCCTGCGTCCTCGACCTCCTACAGCAGGTTCCCACACAGAGGCGTGCCGCAACATCTGCCAAAGATGCAGCACAGGCCCGCCCGTAGTGCACCATTTCATAGGCAGCGTTTTATCACAGCTCCACAAAGGCTGCATCTCTCTATATCAGTGCTGCCTGGACAATAAGGGCATAGAGGAATGGATGCATTGGCAGGAGAAGTCAAGAAATGCTGTGTGAGAAGGCCCCCTCTCCTTTATTTAAACGAATGGCCATAATATCTGTGCTGTAATAATAGTGACTTCTTAGAGATAATATAAGAGTTTCTAGTAGCCTTTATTATCTATTTTACTTTTTTATTCAGAGGCTAGAAGTTATGGTGTTATATTTCTATAGTTTTCCTCTAAAAATGATCATAGAATTACTTATCTTGTGTTATCTAAGAGTTGTATCTGTTTGCTTTTATTAACAAGGCCACTCCTGCCGGCAGCAGCTGTTTAATAGCAGAGAAAGCAAGATTAGTTACTGGAAGCTACTTTTCTTCTACATCAGCTTCAGCTCCAAGAGTCAACAAGTAAGCTGCCTGTTTAAAGGACCAGGCTGTAGTGGTAATGCCAGAGGGGGGGCCAGGCTCCACCCCTTCCCATTTATGCCAAGTCAGAGAGAGAGCTGCCCCTCACCCAGCCAGTCTCTCTGCAGCACTGGGCAGCGGGGTGTGTCTGCTGCCTCGCCCATCATTTGAGGGGAATCCCTTGCCACTGCAGACATGGCAACCGCCCCGGTGGCAACGGAACCAAATAAGCAGGATCTCAGAACACGATGCTGCACCCATCGTCAGGAGGACTGTAACGCTTCAGACTCAGGAACCAGGCCTTGATGGACTGCTGTTTGTGCTGTATTTTCACCACTGCCTTTATAAGATTATAATAAAGTAGATATCAGGACAGCATGTCTCGCTATCAAGTATATTTTTACAGCATCAATAATCTAGTCTCTCATTTCTTTAAGAAGAAATCAGGGACAAAGGGAAATCATCTTCACTGAAGAAGATAGAAATTATTCTCATTATCTGGGACAATCGATCATATTTGGGAGCTGGAGTAGAACTAGAAATCAAAAAGCAAGGGTTTTATCTGTGTTTCATGCCAACAGTAAATGATAGGTTTAGTTCTTTTATATTATTTTTTACATCAGACAAAAATGTTCCAGCAGAGAGTCATTAACA
Organism: Maccullochella peelii; assembly: GCA_002120245.1. Lineage (NCBI taxonomy): Eukaryota > Metazoa > Chordata > Actinopteri > Centrarchiformes > Percichthyidae > Maccullochella > Maccullochella peelii. The sequence continues at coordinate 22,492 of LKNJ01002360.1, read as the reverse complement.
GGTCTCTCAAATTCGTTTTCAGGAGCCGACAGTGACGTCACAGGTGTGAAAGCAGCCTTAAATTCTGCTGTACTCTTTCTGTCTGTTGGGGGCAGCTATGAGTGATCAGTGACTGATCAGGGATGCACACCCAGTCACCTGCAAACTATTTTGAAGTGTTTCTGCTGTGCGTTCTCCTGTAATCTAGTGATGCTATTAGCCGTGGACCAAAACTGTCTGAAACTGAAATTAGGGTCCAGGACTTCAAGATGAAAATGCCACATGAACTGAAAATTAGGTTTTTAGTTGTTTAATAAATGCTCCTGACTATAAATGATTCAGATGGGATGTTAAAAGCCAATGAAAATCACAAAAAGAGATCTCTCTGAGAAATATGTGTTTTCTGCTCCAATAATTTGGTACCTCTTAGCAACTCTCAATTACTGTGGGTGAAGATGAAGATGATGCCTTCCCAAATTTCCCAAGAGTCAAAATCCTTGCTGCCATGCAGGATTTACCTGGAGAGCATTACATTAGCTCTGGTGGCAAGACACAGATAATACTCCCCGTTTAACTAATGCCTGTCTGTGTTATCTGAACCACACGTCACAAATTACGCTCCATGTCTTGGGATATAATATTTCGTAGTGTATAGAAAACTGACTACTCTGCACTGTGCTGCTGCCATTTATAGTAATACTGTATACAGTGTATTAGCTGGGATAGGCTCCAGCCACCCCGCGACCCTCTGAGGATAAGCGGTATAGATAGTGGATGTATGGATGGATGTATACAGCATATTACAAAATGCCTGCTCTATTAAAGTCCATGCAGTTGACCATTGATGATGAATTTGTTTTTAGGAGTCATTTTGGAGAGTGACTGTGAATACTGAATATTCATGTAAAAAGACCTCAGTACTACAGTATGTATATCAAATGAAACTATTACATCATAGTATCCACATGGGCACAGTGCCTCAGCCCTTTGGTATAGTAATGAATCATTCGTAAAGCCAGGCCTAATAAACCTAAATCAATACACCAGTTTTAATGTAAGAAAAAAGCATTTCGAGTGTTAGAAGAATGTTATATATAATGTTTTTCGCCAGTTTTTTTTTTTGAAAGACCATGTCGGTGTTTGTGCATGTTGTAGCCCATTCACTTCAAACCCTACGCATTTGATTTTCTTATGGAGATAAACATTTATTGGGATTTTTGAATGAGCTTTCCTTTCATTTTCATCCACTGTGATAACCAACACAAAATAGAGACAAAACAGACACATATAGTTTTAATAACACTGATAAAAGACGATGTATTGATATGTATTTTTTCAAGCCATGTACTCAGTTTTATAACGCAAAATTGTCATTCTGCTAAATACATGTTTTAATGATAGTAATCATTTTCAGTGCTCACAGAGCTTCTGGTAAAAGGATACCATTACATTTTGAATTTTAGTGATTTTATTTTTATTTTTCACTCAGTTTATCTTGCAGCTGTGCTTCTCCGTTTGAAGAATGAAAAAACCCAACATGCCATTTTGGGGGAAACCAAAAAAAACAAACCCCCAAACAAATCTCTAAATGTCAAGTTATTCTTTCAAGCTTTTGAAACAGCAAAATCAAACGCCGCCTGTTTGCAAGCCACACTAGGCTTATGCTCCTTCCATACAATGAAATGAATGAAAGTATGATGCGCTTTATTGAACGCGTGTTCAACCCGGGTTTGACCTGATTGCTGAGTGCTTTCACAAATTAATCCCTGAGCATCACTGTTCACAGAGACTTTAGTCTGCAACTGTAGGTCAATACAAATGACTGCTAACCCACAGAGTTAAATAATTACACAGAATTAGATTACGTAAAGTAACTACCAAATAACCAGGGTTGAGTTTCAGTTCATTTTCTCTTAGTTACTCCCTCGGTCTCTCTTCGGCTTTTTTAAACTAGCCAGGTCGTACATAAGTGTTCAAAGTAAGATTAGCTGAAGTCCCATTCCTGTTCACCAAAAGTGGGCTGTGTCCAATTCACGCTCGATCCTGGTTGGGATGAGGGTCAAGAAACCATTTTGAATGATGCCTGTTGCCCCATTCAGATCAACCACAGATGTGGGTTTGACCTGTTTCGCTGGGTCGGTCTGAACGGGGTTTTACAAATTGCAGCATCTGACATCCAGGGTCCCATAGCAACAGCAGCTAAGAGACAGTTTTTGTCCTGGTCTGTAGTTTATACAATGCTGTCCCACCATTTACCAGTCCATGTACATTCCAGCCCTCACTTGTGGTCATGAGCTTTGGGTAGTAACCGAAAAAGTGGATGTCTGGGCTCAGCCTTCGAGATAGGGTAAGGAGCTCAGACATCCGGAGGGTGCTCGGAGTAGAGCCGCTGCTCCTTTACGTTGAAAGGAGTCAGTGGTTTGGGCATCTGATCAGGATGCCTCCTGGGCGCCTTCCTTTGGAGGTTTTCAGGGCATGTCCAAGTGGCAGGAGACCCCGGGGTAGACCCAGAACATGCTGGAGAGATTATGCACTGAAAAGAGCTCACTTTTATGTGCATTGCTAACAATTCTGAGCTTGAGTAGGACTGATTTAACCAAGTGACCATAGCCAGTATGGTGTGCTGATTTGACTCCATTAGTTTGAATTAGCTTTGACACACACACACACATCTTGGAGAGCATGCTTCTTTGTCTTAGGGAGTGCATGGCACAGAGAGCCAGGGCTTCCATCATGCTTAATGAACTGAATGCATTATTCTCCCATGGAAGTCTGTTCAATGCATTAACAGATGCATTGTGCTGCAGCTGCTCCATACATTGAATATATGTTTAATATGTATTGCCTATGCTATATAGTATTTAGTGTGTTAGTTTTTTTCAAAAATGGTAGACAAAAATGTCTACATGTCTGTGAAACTCAGGGTGCAACACAACAGCTAATTATCCAACTGCCTTCATTTGAATCATTTTAAGATATGTCGTAAAATCAGATGTTTATTTGTTACAGCATTGGGTTTCCCACATGTGTATGATCACAGATACAGTATAGGCCATATGCTCTATAGCTGTACCAGTAGTGAGTGATCCTGCAGATCCCACAGGACCTAACATAAATCTAATATATATGGGTATTATTGGTGCATACAATGCATAGTTAGGCCACCACCAAATACTGAAATAAAGCAAATAACATTTCATTTTACTGTGTAGACGATTACACATTTATTAAAATTGCCATCTCTGATCCAAATCTGATCTGTAAACAATAACACCATCACTACTACTCTCAAGTCTGACACTCCAGCATCTGATTTGTCTGTTGCTATGGGTAACTGGGACTTGATCCATAATATTTTTTATCCACTTTAAATTCTCACGGCTTGAAGCAAACTCCATGAGCTACCTGTGTGTTATTTTTGCTGCAAGGCACATTTTCAGTACAATACATTGTTGGTGCGCGAGTGATTGAAATCTCCACAGGAGTGGGTGTGAGTGGGACGGTACATCTTGTGGGAGATATCACCAAGATCAAATGAAAATTGTAATCTCAAAATGTGCCCATGATATGAATGTTTTTTTTTTAATTTGACACCTGTGATGAGCTTTATTTTAGGTACTGATTGCTACAATAAGTATGCTCAACTAGGAAATTGGATTATATAAATGGGGGTCTTCTCTCAGTCACCATTTTCTGTTTTCTAGTTCATCCTCATCATCTTCATTTTTGAGTTCTTGTCCAGGGTGGATAGGAAGCATTAAACTTATTTATTTCTGAAGTATGAACATACTCCTAAGCCTCAATCCAATTATGAATGCAGCCAATGTCATCTTATTTCATGATGTGCCGAAATGAGTCTCGACTCAGTGGTGAGTCACAAAGGCACTACGAAAAACACCCACCTACACACACTAATCAAGTTCATTTCACAACATTTGAGAACCTTACTTACATTTGCAGCAATGTGTGCGAGATTTGAACTGAGTGATATTGCCCTCCAAGTTCAACAGCACCCCATTATCTTGTAGGATCACTCAGATGGTATGATGTCTGCTTTTCCCTTTGCTTACTCACTATCAAAGAGTGCAGTGACAGTTCAAAGAAAAGGAAGGACGGCTAAAAAAGGAATAAGTAGAGAGTATTCATGTAGCTCATTCAAAAGTATTATCCCCACACCTAAAATGTTATTTTGTTTTTCTTTTATTGAGAATTACACTTTTTTTTTTACAGCACCTGCTGCAACCACCAGGTACAGTGATATCATGATCCAATATGTTGGAGCTCATCAGCTAGTCGTTATTAAACGCATTGTGTGTATCCTTGAGGACTAACAAACATGTTGAGTACATTACCTTCCTCATTAAACATTTACAAAGCCATTTTAAAATGATATTTTACATTAATGTTTGCTTGACAGCAGTGTTCTTCTTCCTTATCTTTGGTGACGCAATGCTACATTTCTTAGCCTGTTGACGAGTTATACCGCATGCACGATAGAAACAAAACGGGGATCCACTCGTAATAACATTGCTCCATAGCGTAGTGGTGAAAAACTCCACAGCTGCTCAGTGTAACTGTAACTGTGGCCACCCCGTTGACGCGGCAGTGGTGCCATCACAGACGGCTCCAGTAAAAAAAAATGCATGGTTCTCCAGGAAAAGTTAAACCTGGCTCAACTTTCACCGACAACACAATGCAACGTCATCCAACGTCGCATTTCTACCATTTACTTGGAGATTTTCCTGACAAAAGAAAGAGAGTTGTAAAATCCTTCTCTTTTGGTGTCTGATAAGCTTTCATACGTATTAATCTGTTACACAAACTAGACTTCCTGGATCATATTTCATCGTCTCACCAGTACCTGAAGCAACATGCCCCCGCCAACACAGCCCCTTGCATTCTTTTTAATTTAGGGCAGTTTTCGGTCTGAATGCCCACTTACTCCTAACTTCCAAATCTTCTTCTTCAGCATTCAAATGAGATTCTATTCATAGGTAGATCAGATCAGATGAGATGTGGCAGCAGTTTTTGCCATTATTCAGTACTCACAGATGTTGAATGATTGTCTTACATGGGGACACAGTCACTCCTAAGTGTCCCATTCCTTCATTAATACTGTAGAAGTGAATAAGTATGACAGTGACATAATTACCAGAGCACGGTAATGCTTTCTAGGTAAAACTGGCACGGTCAGCAAGGACTCTGGGTCAAACAAGGACTCCGTTCTCCCATCTTAAGAGTGGCTTTACTGAACACATCTGTAGACCTTTCAAGCTTGTAAAAATATATTTTTTAATTTCTCCCCTAATTTGATTTGTGTTAGGTTCTTGTGTTTATTGTGTTTCGTCTTCTTAGTTCATGGAGTGAAATGTCACTTGACACCACATTTCATGTTTGTAGAAGAATGGTTGCTTTTATTGCTTTGGCACCCTGATGTGGGTTATTTGTTTGGGATTTCATGACCCTGAATGAGTTTACAGGATTATTACAGACCTGGAAAGTATGAAAAGGCTGATTTTGACAAGATCAAAATAGCTAGAAGATGGACCAACCCTAAAAACACAAGTGTGAAACGTCAGCCTGTGTCCCTGAGACAGTCTATGACCAATAATCTCAGTACTGTCATTGTTAGTAACACTACTAGTCAATACGTGATGAGTCTGCCGTGCCTCCAAACTGTGATCTGGAAATGAAGAATTTAAGGAAAATCCAAGGTTATGATTCTTTTTTTATTCACCGAATGTGACTCAGTAGTAATTGTATAGCAGGTCACCATTTATATAAACAAATACCAGTGTTATATTATTATGTTCAGTCAGATCTGTAATTTTCATAGCAATGAATTGGAGGTGCTATCATAACCCACATTTGACCTCTAAGGCAGAACACATCTGCCTTTGACAAGAACAGCTAAGAAGGAAAAAATGTGGGCTGAACATGGGAGTCTTCCATCCATTTGATTTATTTTTTAATAAGCCATTACGTACTCACCAATATTTGACACATGTACCAGCATGTAATAGGGCAAATGTTTTACTTTCCCTTTTGGTCACATTGTATGTTGCCTATTTCTCTGTCCTTTTTAAAAAAAATCACAGCAGAGATTTAGTACCAACAGAGAGGCCCAAGCTTGCAATAACTAGTGTTTGGCCTCCCTCCATACCAGTCCAGTAGCCTAATTAGGTCTATGCATCTTTCTCATTCCTTTTGGGTGATCAACCCTTTCTGTGTTTTATTTTTGGATACGCACATCAGCTGTAATCACAGAAAAAACAACTGTCAAATGTGGTAGCGTAGCAACAAAGAGCTACTTGAAGCTCCCTCTCCAACACCATTACACATGTACACTGGCTTACATCCCCTTTTTCTTAGCACCAGGCTCTAGCCCCATTCACACCGCCAGTGACGTCAGGTAGTCCACGGCGCCTTTGTGCTCTGCTGCCTCAAAGAGGGTCGGCAGGGGGGTTGTCACATCAGGTTAGGAGAGACCGGGGAGTGAGAGCAAATGAGCAAGGAAGAGACAGAAGGAAAGTGTGGAACAGGAAGAAAAATGGGGAGCTGTGGGACTGTGGCAAGCCTTCATTATGTGAATTTTAATCCATTAAATGGAAATGTAAGGCGGCGGCACTGAGGTCTAACCCAGCCCCTACTTAGGCCCAACATATCCCCTCACTCTCCCAGCTCCGCAGCTCTTACTGTGTCTCTCCTGTGGATATTAATGGCCATGCAGAGAGCTGTCAAAGAGGAAATTATTGATTGTCCTGCCTTGCCTGTGTTTGTGTTAACATTCAGTTGTTTGGAAATTTGACTGCCTTGTGCAAGGATGAGTCACGAGAGAGCAGGCGCGATTGATGAGCTTTATGGGTAGACAGAGCTCTATTGTCATCCCCGCACCACAGCTTCCGTCAGGGCTTTCTGCTCACCCTGCAGCCCTCTGAAACAAAGGCTGCCATGTTTTTACAGATGTACTGTTTAGGCCTTGTTTTTCTGACCTCTCTGTTGCTCCAACACTGACCTACTCTGCTGGTCGCATTTACTGTAGGTCATTTATGCTAATTGTAATTAAATAGGCTATGGTATATAGCGGTATAGAGCTGAGGCTGTGCTTCACCAATTACTAATGTGGGCAGGGTGACTTGTGCCTGTGCTTGTAAGTGGGATCATTACGCAACGGATGTCATTTTATTGTTTGCCTGTCTTCATACTCTTCCAGTACAGAGGTCATATTTCTGTCAGTTGTAAATTTTATGACGTCTTGTGTAGAAACCATCCACAGTGAACAAGCACAAAAGTCTACAGTCCTGCTAGTGGCCCTCTAGAGGCTGCACTGTTCATTACAATGCAAAGTAAGGAACGAAAGGCATATTGATGGATTGGTTGTTAGAGCAAAAAAATGTAAAGTTTGACTTTGGGAGGAACTACAGAACAAGTCATGGAATAACCAAATTCAAAGGGGTGCTTCCTGTGGGGAGCATGAAACTCCACTAAATATTTCAGCAATCTGGCCACTAGTTACCTTTTGGACCAAATTGATCATTTGGTTTTAGGGTAGCACCAGAGGAAAAAGTTCATGTAATGCCTGAAATGGGCAGAGATGCTGTGGGACGCTGGTGGGTTTTAGTAAATTTCATAGTAATCTGCCTCTAAGATTTTGAGACATGTACATATACAATTTCTGACCTAGTATTGGCTTCAGAACAAAACAAGAATCAGTAGGATTCATCCTCTGGTGACCGTGAATAGAGAGGCTAAAGCCATGCTCAGCAGCATGCTAACATGCTCACAGTCAAAATGCTAACATGTTGATGTTGATGTTAATATTTATCAGATTCACAATCTTAGTTTAGCATGACAACGTTTGCTAATTAGCACCTAACACAAAGTGTAGCTTAGGCAGATGGGAATGCCATTGGTTTTGCAAGTATTTGGTCATAAACCAAAGTATTGGACAAATTAAAATTCTACCTGATGATGACACATTGTCTGGGAACCATGAATGTCTGTACAACATTGTGTGCGATCCATCCAATAGAAGTCGAGATATTTCACAGAATATGTGAAAACTTTGTCCTTCTGTTGGTGCAGAAGAGGAAAAGTCAGGGGATCAACAAAATCATTAGAATTCATCCTCAAGGCACCTTGGATATCTGTTCCAAATTTCATGCCAACCTCTCCGATAGTTTTTGAGGTATTTCAACCTTGACCAAAGTGGTGGACTGACATTGTTATCCAGAATTTAATGGACATGCACTCAACAGTGTTTCATATTTTAAGCTACGGAGTAAAGAAATTGACCTGATGGAGGTGAGGAAAGCTCATGGAGTGTTTAAAATGGAAGTGGTTCATCCTCTGGACAGTATGCTTTTGAATAATTTGTGTCTTGGACCGAGCCATGAAAATGACATTGCTAGTAAGGTGTGAGATATGAAATGGCTTGTTGCACTTATCCCCACTCACAATCCTGCAGCTTTCTCCAAACCATCAGCCATGTCAGCAGCATCCTTGCCATTAGCAGCTTGTGGCCAGTGTCTCCAGCAGAGATAGCATGGCTCTCACAAACAAAGCAGATTTTGCAGTCGCCATGGAAACAGGAGATTGCATCACTGATTGCTCTTTGCCCTCCACTCCCTCCCTTTTACAGTTCAAGTAATCATATTAAACAGGATAGTCAGGTCTGTTGAATTGAGCGTGAAAGATGGGTGTAGATGTATATTTAGGACTATTTAGGACATGCTGAGAATGAGTTCATCAGATGAACATATTAGTCATATGTTTGTGTGAGTAGAGACTGTAGTAACAACTGGAACAGAGATTAGCAGCTACTGTGTGTTTCTGGAGTCAAACCAAAGCAGAGTAGCACAGCTGCTAGCTCATAGTGACTGTGATGCACCTCAAAAGGTCACAGGTTTAAGCTTTTCTGTCCTTGAGCAAGACACTGAGGCTCTGCCATGTGACGAGTATGCAGCATGAACGTTACCATGCAGCACAACCACTGGGGAAAATTTGTCTTACTAAATATACAAAATATTTTTTGGACTAATTGCCATGAAATTTTGTACAGACATTCATGCTCCCCAGAGGATAAATCCCAATAACTTGGGTGATCCCCTGACTTTGGCTCTAATGCCACCATGAGGTTGACTTGTGGTTTTGAATGAAATGTCCCTACAACAATTGGATGAATTGCCATGGCATTTGCTAGAGAAATGCATGCCCCCCTCAGGATGAATTGTAATGACTTTGGTGAGCTCAGTCTTTGTGTTAACTGCTATTTAGCAAATGTTAGCATGCTAACATGCTATACTAAGATGGCGAACATGGCAAACATTACATCTGTGAGCAAGTTAGCATTGATTCTAGAATTTGAATTAAGATTAGGTCAAAGCAAATGTTAAGTTTGTAGATGCTGAAGAATCTACCAGTATTACCAACACCAAGTAAAACATGGTTTTCTGATTCTAACAGATGTTTTTTTCAATAGTCTCTGTATTATTGTAGTTTTTTGAAGGGGTATTATAGTTATTTAAGGTAATAGGAATATCAGCACAATCCCCTCAGTTTTAAATCCAGAATGTAGTTTTATGATGAAAGCGTTCAGTAAGGGCATTGTAAAGAGCTGTTCCACGTGATCGGCCGGGCCCCCCTGCTTTGGTATACTCATGGACCTGAATTCTGTGCTGAAAAAGAAAGTAACAACAGGCTTTATACTCAAAAAAGGTCTGTAAAGATGCCTCTGCTGCACAGTCCCAGTGGGGTATAAAGGATTAAATCCTCCAGCCAGACACAGGCCTGTCAAAACAAAACAAAACCAGCTTTCAGAGCTGCACACAACCAATCAGGCATCACCTCAGAGGATGATGTCAGTGAGCTGGAGGCGTGATTTACCCTGCTGGATGCAGTGACTGTTGGGTGTGGTCGAGTTTGTCCAGAGGCATCTGTGACAGTTTCCAGAGTTGTAGCTTTGTATTTCTTTGCTTATGTTGTCTAGCACCTTGTGATTGCTATAGACATGTGCACAGAGGATTCAATTGTTTTTTTTAACCTCAATAGTCATACTTTGTAGCTTGTCATAGGTTAAAATTGTCCCATGGTCAGCTGTTGAATGTTATTGAGACATATCTTCACATATTTGACATAAATAAGACTGAGCTGAGATAACAAAAAACATGCTAACGCCTGCATATTTTTCTTTCTTGTTTCTTCAGGTCACAGAGCTTAACGAAGCACTATCCAATGAGGAGAGGAACCTGCTCTCTGTGGCCTATAAGAACGTGGTTGGGGCGAGGCGTTCATCCTGGCGCGTCATCTCCAGCATTGAGCAGAAGACGTCAGCCGACGGTAACGAGAAGAAGATCGAGATGGTGCGGGCCTACCGGGAAAAGATCGAGAAGGAGCTGGAGGCCGTCTGCCAGGACGTGCTCAACCTCCTCGACAACTTCCTGATCAAGAACTGCAACGAAACGCAGCACGAGAGCAAGGTGTTCTACCTGAAGATGAAGGGCGACTACTACCGCTACCTGGCTGAGGTGGCCACGGGGGAGAAGAGAGCCTCGGTGGTGGAGTCCTCCGAGAAGTCCTACAGCGAGGCCCACGAGATCAGCAAGGAGCACATGCAGCCCACCCATCCCATCCGCCTGGGCCTGGCTCTCAACTACTCCGTCTTCTACTATGAGATCCAGAACGCCCCGGAGCAGGCGTGCCACCTGGCCAAGACCGCCTTCGACGACGCCATCGCCGAGCTGGACACCCTCAACGAGGACTCCTACAAAGACTCCACTCTCATCATGCAGCTGCTACGAGACAACTTGACGCTGTGGACGAGCGACCAGCAGGACGACGAGGGAGGAGAGGGCAACAATTAAAGAGTCCAAAACCTCATTCTGCCAACACAACACGCGCGCTCACAAATGATGACAAAATAATAATAGTAGTTAAAAAGTTCTTAGAAATAAAAAAAAAGGGAGGGGTGGGGCGGTGGAACATCGGCGGCCAATTCAGCCGATGGTACTAACTCGGCTGCTGTTCTTTATTTTTCAACAAATTAAAAGTGAAAAAAAAGAGGAGGGAAGACAATTTTAGTTTGAGAAATAACCTACGATTAAGAAAAAACAAAAGAATGAAACCCCCTCCTTGGTAGCCTCTGCAGCATTTGCCAAAATACCACTTTAGAAGCAAGAGGTATGTCATTCATTACAGTGTGACTATTGGGTAACGTTACCTTCACACTGGCAGAGACTGGTCTTATCGCGCAAATGAAGCTGAGCTGTCTTATTGTATTTGGTGAGGGGAGGAGCATTCAGAAATTGAGTTTCGATGCTTGAGCAACAAGAAAATTAGAGTAACCTTGAATGTCATGGCCTTGCTTAGTGAGAGAGAAAGACAGAGAGAGAGAGTGAGTGAGAGAGCAGACGGGTTACAGAGATGCAGACGGGCTTTTAGGGATGTCGAACTTCATCGTGTAACGTCAAACGTACCGACATCTTTAGTTGCACCACACTATGATCGTTGATTGAAAGCAGGTTGTCTCTGTTGTTGAAGATAACATAAAAAAATGTTTGTTTTTTTGTTTGCTTTGTGTCAGGTATGTGTCCAGCTCAGTCAAACAGTCATACTGTAACTAAAAATACCAATTCATAAAGTAAACCTAGTGCAGCTTGTCCCTCTCATGTGCTGATGTGCTTTATTAAAGGAATTAACTGTTTTTGGACACCTAATTCTTACTGTCAGTATTGTCGTTACTATAACAACTTCGATTGGCTTCTTATATTTGTAGGAAACAATTTGAATCACAGAAATCCAGATAGCAAAATAAAATGAATGGAAATTTAAAAAAGAAAAGTGGTGATTGAACATTATCATGAGTCCACCCTTATTCTCCAATTATGCTATCTTCATAACAATCGGTAGGATCTCTGAAACGGCACTTAGAACCACAGACTCGATTAGTCAACTAAGTATAATTTGTGGACAGAGCACATGCAATGTTAAGTGGAATCTCTAAAAGCAGATTTGAGGTTTGTGGATTTACTTTGTCTTCAGTTTCTTCTTGGTCAAGAAATGCACTTGCCTATTATACTGTTTCTTCAGTGTAAGATGATAACTGCTCCAATATTCTCCATAATACAATATTGTGCATGCTGGTGATGTATTTATACAGTAGCTTCAATTTATTAACTTATACTGTAGATGTTATGTATTCATATGAATATGGAATTACTAGACCTTAATCGGATTATTTTCTATTTATTTCTTTTTATTGCGATTGTTAGCTAGACCTTATTTTAATCTGTGTTTTCTTTACTCCATTTGCTGAAGTACGCTATACCAAAACAGTGATTGTTAACAATAAATTGATCTGTTACGGACATTGCTATGGTGACATGCAGTTCTTGGTAAGGGTGACAAAAAGTGAAGAAAACATATTGGCTTGGGATATTTGACAGTGGTTGTGAGTGTGTTACCAGTGGACACGATGGGAGTTCTGCAGCATCCCATAGCTTTACAGTTTCAGGTGTTCTTTCATGTATTAGTCCATTGGCAGTAACACAGTCATATAATGATAATTAAAATACTGGAGATTCAAGATATGAAAATAAGATAAGATATGAAATGAAATAGTCAAACTGCAAAAAATTCTCCTGGCTACATTTGGTGTACAACAAACACAAGTAAATTAAGTCAAATAAAGTCTCTTAGCACCATGAGGTTTTTTAGCAGTAAATATGGTATTATGGTCCTATAATGTGCTATCTAGAGCCTTCTTCACCTAATGCTACTCATAGCTGACTGACCGACTGCATTCAAAATTCTACGAAAGCAAAAGTACGGAAGTATTATCAGCAAAATTTACTTTAAATATCAAAAGTAAAAGTGGGCCGTTCATAATGCAGAATGGCCCCTTTCAGAAGGAAAAGATGATTTTTTTTAAATCTTTTGTAAAATATTTTAATTTGTGCTCACAAATGATTACCTCGTGCAACAAGATAAAAAACAAAACAAAATTGTGACTTTGGGGCCTCCGTATTAATATATGACATTAGTGGATTATTAATACTGATTCATTAAGCAACATTTTAATGTAGGTGGTTAAGTGTGAGCTAATTTGAACAATTTTATAAACTGCCGGGTAATTCAAAGGTCCATTCTCTACCACAGATTATTTTTTCCAGATTAGACCTTTTCTCAGGACCGTGTGGGCGTGCACAGACTGGATCCTATAACATCTCTCTCACAAGTTACAACTTTATCATTCTTATTAGTACATGCAGTTTGCTGACCGACCTCCTGTAAATCCCAGCAGAGCTTTTCATGACTCCAACCTGACCAGGTCTGATCAGCCCCAATAACTGCAAACACCCGTGTGTTTGTGTGTGTGTGTGTGTGTGTGTGTGTGTGTGTGTGTGTGTGTGCAGGGCCTTTAATCATTGATAATGTATCATATTTTATGAGTTGATCATAAGTTTTGCATGTCAAATCAAACTAAGTAGTAACTATAGCTGTTAAATAAATGTAGTAGAGTAGAAAGTACAGTACTTTCCTCTGAAATGTGGTGAAGTAGATGTATAAAATAGCATAAATTGAAAATAGTCAAGTAAAGTACCTCAGAATTGTACTTTTATACAGTACTTGAGTAAATGTGCTTAGTTTCCATCACTGTTGGTGGTCAACTTGGTTCCAAATGCACCTTTTAGCTAATGCTGTCCTAAAAATACCATGTAGCACTATCCTTACAACACTGTGAAAAGGAAGCACTTGTAGGTCATCAGCCCCACGGAACAGATGCATTTAAGAATCACTCGACTGATGACTCTTTAAAGAAGATCAAGAGTTCCTTAAAAAGAAAAATATAGCATACAAGTAGAAGCTTGAGGGAGCCACTACTTGGAGTGTTTATTACGAGAGAAATAATATAATTGGATGTGGTTGAAGTGCTATAAATGTCCAGTTCTCGCTGTGAAGAAAACTGCATTTTATGAGACACCTAGAAAGACAATGGAATGAAGTTTTGCAAAATACTGTGCAAAAATAGGCATTATATCCGAAATAGTTTCCTATATTTAGCTTTCTTTACTGGATATGTGTCCATGGAAGCACCATAATTCATAAAAAAGCATGTCTGGCTCTTCTGGATGTGTCTCAGACTCAAAAGAATGTCTCTTTAAAAGCATGTTTAATTCATACCTCATCAAGCTGGCCAGTGCTCTCTAACAGGAATATGAACTGCGACCAGGTCAGGAGGCTGCTCCACTAACCTGATGATACAGAAGTCAGTGTATCTGTGATAAAGATACCTCAACTCACTAACCTTATTTGGTTGGTCTGTTTCCTCCATTTTGCTTTTTGCTTGATGGTCTTTTCAGGATGAAGTCATTCCTATCATGACATCTTTCATGTTGCTCACTGCTCGTCTGGATTCAAGATAGAAAATTAAGATGGAGTACAATATCTGCACAATGAACATTTGATGGCTCTACAATTGATGGACAAAGCAGAAGATAAACAAATGAGTGTTTTGATGAATCATTTGATGGAAATTCTTGAATCATCACAAAAAGTGAAGAATAAATCAGAATCAGAAACAGTAGGTTTTCACATATAAGGAATTTGCCAGTCAAACATATACAAAGTTAGAGAAAATACAAGTACCACAAAAGTCAGGCAATCTTGATAAAAATATGGAATAGAAATTTACAATAAATATGTAAATCTATATATATATATATATATTAAACTGAAAAGAGCTGTACAGTGTTTGAAAAGAAGAGAGTGGAAGGTACAAATACTGACAAAAGAATCTGCAAATGTTCACAGTATAAAGAATATGTGCAATGTGGAAATAATAATCTAAGAATTTGCATTAATGTAACATGCATGTTAGATGTAAAGGGTAGATAATCCACAGCTGAGACTCACTGGATTCTCTCCAGTGCAATATAGTGTTGGTTCATCAATATCCCTGAAATCAGGACTACAAATTATTTTTGTCTCTCGCTCTCTTGCTCTCCAAATCATGATTTATTATACACAGAGAAAATAGACTCTTTTATCTTCATTTTAACATAACTGCTGTTTCATGCAGAACATCAGGAAGTAGTGTTGTGGTCCAATTTGTGTCCCAAATATATTATTTTAAATGGACTGCCCTAAATAAAAAGACTAAGTGTTTACAGCCATGCTAGCATCTCTGTGAGACTGTAGTTAGACACAGTGGTGCTTTGAGCTAAATGCTAATGATGATGTTAGCATTATGTTAGCAATATGCTGATGTTAACAGGTATAATGTTTAACATGTTCACCATCTTGTGTGTTAGCATGCTAACATTTGCTAATTGCCGCTTATGGCACTAGCAGAAAAGTCAGTTCTACATCCTGAGGGGGACACCATGAATGTCTGTACCAGATATTAATTCATCCAATAGCTGCCGAGACAGTTCAGTCAAAGCCACAAATGTGAAGCGTGTGGTGGCGTTGGATGAAAAGTCAGGGGATCACCAAAGACAGTATAATGTGTCCTCTGGGGACCATGATCGTGTGAACAAAATTTAATGGCAATCCATCAAATAGTTGTTCAGGTGTTTCAGTCTGAACCACAGGGGTGGACTGACCGGCAAACAGACAGACCGAGAATACGATCCCTGGAGCTGCTAGCATGGCTAATAAGGGTGATGCCGATTGCCTTGATTACTGTGGGATTGGTAATGTCAAGCTGAAACAAAGAGCTCATCTCAGTAATGTGATGAATTCATGAGTCAGTCCATCCTTTTCCATAAAACACTGGCATGACAAGGTCAGCCTTACTACCATCAAACTGTACCAAGAACAGGGGAAGACATTTCTACTGTTCTTAACATTGTCAGCCACATTTTCACATTAAATTTCTATGCAGGTAAGTCAACTGATAAAACAAAGCAAACTCCGTGTTTGAGCACAGTGAATACATTTCATCAAACCAGGAGTGACTGTGCTGAAATGCTGGAAATTGATGTCAATCAAGAGCTGCAACTGGACTAATTAAAATATTAAAATCGTAAATCACAGAGGGAGAGCTAATTATTGAACAGCTGGTGAGTGCTAATTGGTCTAAAAGGTAATCAACACTCTCACATATGATTGGACGACCCCCAGTCCAAGGTGTCACCAGCCAATCCTGAGCTGTTGCTAAGGGGAAAGAAGCACACCACCTGCGCTCCTCAGTGCACTGCTCAGAGGTCTTCAGCCTACACACCCACTGAAGAGATCAGAGCTTTTCAAGATCTGGTTCATCTTTTATGATCAAAAATGACAGTCAGTGTTTCTGCAGTGGCCCAGTTACACATGGCATTAGTTTGTTTTAAAGATGGTCATTAGATTTGGAACATCATTAAAGGGACGGTTAGCATTTAAGATGAAGCAGGATTTATTGCAGTTTTCTTTACATATGTCATGTAATCAAATGTGTTTACAGCTAGTCAAATTTAAAGTTTAATATGCATGGTGAAAAGCTTGCTAATGCACATGATAAGTGAGGTAAGGGTGATTTATGTTGTGGTCGTGCCACTGGTGAGAATAATTTATTGCTGCCAAACCCTGGAGTGTAACCCACTCTGATCCCCATCTGTTACTGTTGTTTCACTTTTATCAGTGTTGGACTTTGCTCCATATTCTTACTGTAGTAACATATCAGCAGGCCTTATCAATAAACAGTGTATTGGAGCAAATCAGTGGTGTAGTGGAAATTATTAAAGATGGGAAACTGAAATAACATTTAGAGGAGTTTTACCAGATACAAGAAAGAAGAACTTTGAGTATAACTTTGTCAAAAGGCCTCTCTGACTGATCTTTTATGACGTTACCATTACCACCAGTGTTGAACTCTTTTAGAAGTGATGTTGGAATAGCATTCATTTACAATTTCTGTCTCCACTACTCATATCTACTTGAATTACTAACATTACAGTATCTTACAGTTTCTTACATTCCTGTGTTTCAAATTTGAATATAAAAGATAAATAGACCGACCAATCACAGCACAACAGAGTGCAGAGTGGCACCATACAAATGTAATATAAAGCTTCCACACTTTATTCTTTAAGTCCTCCAAAAGAAATTGTACCTCCAACAGTCGGCTACATACAAAAGAAAACAGTGCACATTCAAAAGTACAGTCACATTATAAAGAAGCAAAAATAAAACAGATAAAATATTGTATTGACAAAATTGTGCAAAACTTCAAATCTACAAGACAACAACAAAATACGAACTAAGGTCCCATCTCCGAACAGAGAGATAGCCAATCATAGTTTAGCATGATGGGGTGGCACCGACTGGCCACCCCAGGCTCCCTGGACACGCCCCTATATGTAGCACCACACTGTACAGGCTTTCTCTTTGTTTTGATTTACAGTAGGTAGTATATTTTTTCAATAAATCACAATGTAAACAGAGCCAGCAGTTGGAGTGATGCTGTGCTAATGGTGGGGATCTTGGTGTAATCCCATAATGCATCTTTAATATTTGTTATTCTTAATATCTGTCAAAGTTTGCTGTTTGTTTCAGCAGTAAGGACGAGAACATTTGCATCCGTCCACATGTTGTTTGTTATTTTAAACCCATCTGAGTTCTGCACGGACCTTATGTGAAAAATTTCGACAGAGGTGAAACTAAACATAAATGCAAATAGGATTAGCTGAAATGAGAATCTTTGTCACAGCGGACCACTGAGGATACCATGTATCAACAGTAAAGCTGTGGAAGCTGTAATGGGATCATCCCCTTTTGGACAGTAAGTAAAATAAGATATCAACTGTAGGCGTTTTTCTTTTTCACAGACATTTTAAGATGTCATAGTAGGAAAAGTACAGGCGTAAATTACATTTCATGGTGGCTGCCTTGGTTTCAGGGTTCTGGTATTGTCCATGCTGACTCACTGTCCCAACTTACTGTGACACGTTGTTAATGTTATTAGTAACACCTGAGCTTTTCCTGCTATGACAAGTCAAACTGTCTACTGTGAAAAAGGCCTTATCAAAAAAGGACACCCTGTGTAGTCATGACTGACTGTACAAAATTAAAGCCAACAGTTGTATTTATGTTATGGAGAAAGTAATGCATTTTCAGACTAGATGACCATCGGGAATGCCTGGGAATGGAGAATGTCAGCTACATTAAAGTGAATGTGTTTATTTTCACATTTGTTGAATTTTCACAGTCACTTCTGAACCTCTTTGGAAAAGCCAGCTCTCTTCAGCCTGTCAGCCTGAGTGCAGGGAGGATGTAGAGATCTCAGAAGAGTCCAATCAGCTGCCTGGTAGCAAACAACGCTTCACACAGGAGGCACTTCCCTGGTTTAAGGACTGGCTAGCTGCTGGATTGATGGGGATTGGCATGAATAATTTAGGCCTGCATTAAACTGGAAGGAAATGGTGACTCATGGAAGAGGAAAAGTTGAAATGCTAAGTGGTTTTGAGAGTGCTGCCTCTTCATAAGGCAGTGTCTGCCTGTGTTGTACTTGAGGATAGTTGGTAGTGTGAGTGGGAAGGATGGATGCATTGATTTTTCAGATTTAAAAAAAATTGTATTCAGACTGGCCACAAAAAGGAGAAACAAAAACAATTAAAGCTGCAAGCAGCGATGAACGGGCCCTCGCACCTCCCGCACGTTGGGGTGTGCGGCATCTGCCACTTTATGTATTACTAAAAAGTAGTATCTCTGTTCTCTGCGTGTTTGACCGATGGCAGAGGTCATCTCCTACACAAACACACCACTAGGAGCACTATGTCAGACTATAAAACTTGTCATTTCCTGATGTCAATAGGTGGCGCTATGACTATCAGATAATTTTGGCATATAGATGCCTTCAGGCTGGTACTGTCATGAAACGTGAAGTTTGGAGCAGATTGGACAATGTAAAGTCCATTTAAAGAGCACTTCCTGTTTGGTGGCGAAACGTAGCCATTTGGCCACACCCATTTCCAAATGCATATCAGACAACTAAATTAATCCCTTCTGATGTGTGTGGCAAGTTTCATGAGTTTTCAAGCATCCTTGGCCCCTCAAAAAACTGCTTCCTGTTTCATGGTGAAGAATACGTGTCACAACAACACCGTTTGATGAAATCTCACAATTGTCACAGTGCAGCATCAACAAGTGCTTAAGGCACTGTTGACCAAATTTGAGGTGGATCTGGTTAACCTGCAAGGAATAATGTATCAAAGTATTGGGACGATAAACTTCCTGTTGTCACCGGGTGGCGCTATGACTTTGATGAAATATTGACGGGACAATGTAAAGTCCATTTAAAAAACACTTCCTGTTTGGTGGTGAAACCCTGAAAATGGCGGTCACGTAATGGCCACGCCGTTCGACGAAAACTCAAGCTTTAAGCAACTTTGATTCACAAAGGCCTTGAGATGGTATTAGCCAAAGTTGAAGTCGATCCGATAAAGTCTCTAGGAGGAGATATATTTTTAAGAAAAACAAAAAATGACAAAAATGGCCAGAAAATTTTAAATGGCTGACTTCCTGTTGGGTTTAAGGTATAGGTCCAATAGACTTTTTTGTAGGGCTAGAGATGATACATCTACCTGTCAAATTTCGTACATCTAGGTGAAACGTGCTGCCGGAGCTGGTTTGTAGGGGGCGCTATTGAGCCATTTTGCCACACCCATGCTCAAGACCCATAAAATACGTAAATTTCCACCACTTCTGATGTTTGTGCAAAGGTTCGTGAGTTTTTGAGCAGTTTTAGCCCCTCAAAACTGCAATACATTGTGTCAAATAGTAATAATTCCTTCAGTTTCAATAGGGCCCTCACACCGAGGTCAGTGCTCGGGCCCTAATTAGGTTTATCACTCAGGGTCCTGTGCAGATAATTAGTGGGACTAAACCTTCACAGAACACTGACCCTCCTCCTAGAGAGGGGAAAAACAAACAAGTTTGCTGTCTTCCAAAACCTTTTCTACCCTGTCACCTGCTGTTGGTGGCCAATCAGGGAGGCTCTCTGGAATTGGTGCCACTTTGACACAGGTGGCATCAATCTCCCCTCATTTGGAGCTAAATTGTACTTTGACAAAAAGTATTAATCAAATGTACCCTCTCAACAGGCATAATCAAAACACACATATTGTTAGTGAAGTTTGTTTAACAAATAACCATCCCCTTATTTGGAACTGACTAGCATCACAGCAGAAAAAAAATGAACCACAAAGACATTTTAAAGGGGAAGTACACTCCTTCCTCTTAAAGGGTCAGGCAGGTCAGGTAATTAAAGCCCCCCTACAGAAAACCTGTGTGAGCAGAAAGACTAAACACAAGTGAACATGCATTTCTCAAACAAAACAAAAGTTCAAGGCTCATATAAATGTTGATCAGGTGAGCAAAAGGGATGAGCAGCTTCCTCTCAGCATACGTACCAACATTATTCAAGGAAATTACATATTGGGAATGGGGAAAGCAGGCTCCATAACAGCCTGGCTTCCATGAATGGCGGAACTAAGCTCACTGTGTAACAGATACAAGTACTGCAATACATATGGCACTGCATACATACAGTATAAATATATATATATTGAACAGAATGTCCAGCAAATAGACATCTGTTTTCTACAGTCAAAGAAATGTCTGAGATCAAGCTAATGATAGCTGATAAGCAGCCCATTAGTCACTACAGGTCTGGGACCATAGGGTGTAAAAAAGCACCAGTTCACGTCCGCACTGATCCTCCAGCATGTCGTATAGTTACTATACGACATGCTGGAGGATCAGTGCATAGCAGAGCGCTCCATAAATAGATCTCCCCTGCAGTAGAGTTAGTATGTGCATTAGTGGGCTGGCACGTGACATGAATGGCTGGAAGTTGACAGGGAGGAAGAAAAAGAAGTGATGAAAACCAGCAGCCACTCAGAACGTCACCAGTTGTGTTGCTACATCGTTCATTTTATCCTGCGAAGACTGATGGTGAACTGGAGGGGGTTGTAGTATGTAGTATTAGCTTCATAGATGCAGCTGTACAGGGTATTCAATTCAATGCAATTTTGTTTTATTTATATAGCGCCATATCATAACAAAGTTATCTCAGGGCACTTTGTCATAAAGAGCAGGTCTAGACCAACTCCTTATGTGTACAGAGACCCAACAATTCCCACCAAGAGCAAGCACAAGCAACAGTGGCAAGGAAAAACTCCCTTTTAACAGGAAGAAACCTCCAGCAGAACCAGGCTCTGGGTGGGCGGTCATCTGCCTCGACCGGTTGGGTTGAGAGAGCGAGAGAGAGAGAGGGAGAGAGGGAGAGAGGGAGAGAGAGAGAGAGGGAGAGAGAGGAAAGTGAACATGCAGTAGCACAGCACTGTTCAGTTCTAGATACAGATGTAAAGCAGTAGTGGAAATAGTATTAATGTTAATACAAATAAAAGTAATAGCAATGTGATAGTAGTAATACTAATAATAAGTCCATAGACAGCAACAACAGCAGCAACTGCCGAGCAGCAGCACGGGGGCAGCAGATGGCCCGCATCACAGATCCAGGCTCCGCAACCACAGATCACAGCTCCGCAACCCCAGATCACGACTCTGTAGCTCCGCAACCCCAGATCCAGACGCCGTAGCTCCGCAACCCCAGATCCAGACGCCATAGCTCCACAACCACCGATCCAGATGCCGTAGCACCGCAACTACC